>CAUYRH010021305.1:0-16952 GCA_963574655.1 Perodicticus potto | reverse complement strand
TGAGAACAGAGACCATTCTGACTCTGAGTGAGAATAGAGACCATTCTGACTCTGAGTGAGAATAGAGACCATTCTGACTCTGCTGAGTGAGAAGAGAGACCATTCTGACTCTGAGTGAGAATAGAGACCATTCTGACTCTGGGTGAGAATAGGGCCCATTCTGACTCCTCTGAGTGAGAACAGAGCCCATTCTGACTCTGAGTGAGAATAGAGACCATTCTGACTCCTCTGAGTGAGAACAGAGACCATTCTGACTCTGAGTGAGAATAGAGACTATTCTGACTCTGTGTGAGAATAGGGCCCATTCTGACTCTGAGTGAGAACAGAGCCCATTCTGACTCTGAGTGAGAACAGAGACCATTCTGACTCTGAGTGAGAACAGAGCCCATTCTGACTCCTCTGAGTGAGAACAGAGCCCATTCTGACTCCTCTGAGTGAGAACAGAGCCCATTCTGACTCCGAGTGAGAACAGAGCCCATTCTGACTCCGAGTGAGAACAGAGCCCATTCTGACTCTGAGTGAGAATAGAGACCATTCTGACTCCTCTGAGTGAGAAGAGAGCCCATTCTGACTCCTCTGAGTGAGAACAGAGCCCATTCTGACTCTGAGTGAGAATGAAGACCACTCAGACTCTGAGTTGAGTCACCTACTGTGCATTTCTCTGAAATTCCCAAAGAGATGATGATTGATGTCCTTTATAAATTTGAAAGATTTCCAGACAGTTTCCTTTTGAGCCATCCAGTGGGGTTGTGATTTTTGCCGTCACACTGTGCATTGAGAGGGACCTTCCCCTCGTGTTATTCATTCCCACCGTGGGTCTGCAGGGCAGGGCCTCAGGGCTGGTGCTCCAGGGCTGAGCTGAGAATGTGCCACCTCCGATCAAATAAGCCCGGAGAAGCCTGACCCAACTGGCTTTCCCTATGTATATAGGAGAGGTGAACTTCCTAACAAACCTTATTCTCTTGGGCGAATTTTATGAGGAAAAAAAACTTTATTTAAACTTTTCCCAACAGCTTATTCTCCACCTGTATGAAAACCCCAAGGAATAGATGGCATGCATGAAACCCCTGTTCAATGCACAAAGAACCCCTTGTGGGGTTAGCAGGTAAAAAAAAACAGACACATCCAGCCTGTGTGCCCTCCATCCATTTTCAGAGGACAGTGTCAGGAGTGGTGGTTGTCATTTTTGAACTTTTAAAGTTTAGCCATTATGGGTTTATAATGAAGAAAAACCTTCTGTTATTTGTAAACCAGTGGCCCATAGGGTAATGCTTGTGACTGGTCTAGATCTGACCTTTCAAATTGGTCAGCAGTAAGGGCATTAGGCGGCAGGAGGGTGAGTCAGTGTGTGTCCAAATGATTAAAGGGCACTGCTGTCCATGTTGGGACCAGAACCAAGGATGCTAAACTACTTGTAAGGCACAAGGCAAGCCCCCAAATGAAGAATGATTTCCTCCCAAATGCCAACAGCACCCTTTCCTGCCCTCATTTGTCCAGTACACATACGGATGTACAAATTTACAACATCAGAAGTAAATCTCTGTTATTGAAACTGAAATCTCCCTATGGAAATAAACACAATCAACCACCTGAAAGCAACTACACCAAGCACCAAGTTGCGTCGATGACTGGTACCCCTAGATGCACTCAGGTAGAGCACTGTTTTCCTGCATTAGCTACCGTGAAGTCAAACTGTCACCCTGTATACCTCAGGCTATGCACGTGTCTGTTTACAGGTGGACAAGCCTCTTCCAAATTTAAACAGGGGCCTGCCCAAGAAAAAAGCTTAATTCCAGTAAAGGAGAAAGCTGTTATTGACTTTGTTAGCATTCCCATTGGAAGTTTTGTCATGAAGCAATTATAAAATAAGACCCCACGGCTTTATGGTGGCCTTCGTAATGAATGAGCTTGGGACCTTTATAGGAAATTCAAGAGCAGAAATCTCTCCTGCACTTGTGTCATTCAAAGGCTTTATCTATGAATAGCAGGTAGTTATTAACTCAATGAACTGAGAAATTTATACAAAGAAATTGCTACGTTTCATGGGAGGGAAGTAAATGTTATCCTGTTATACAAATACATAAATTATCATTTGTTTTTTGATACCGTATGTACTGAAATCCATTTGGAATGCTACTATATTCTTGATTAATAATATATAAACATAATACTAATATATTTTAAATATGAAAACTGAATTTGAATTAAATAATAGGTTTTAGCAGGTATCATATCCATTTGAAATTGTTATAGTAATGTTAATCCTCTTACTAATCAAAAATTCATATATTTTCAGTTATACTTTCTTTCTCAATTTTTAGCCTGTGATCTTAAGTACTTAATGAGATTGCTTGAGGGTCAACTTTATAATCTTTCTATAATAGTAGGGCCGGGTTGAACTATCAAATACATCTCAAGTAATAAATATTTTTCTCTAGAAATGTTTAAATAATGGATTTGAAAGTGTGCTTTCAAAATACCCTAAGTACAAATGCTTTTCCTTATTGTTCACATATGTTAATTGCAAGTCATTCAAATCAAAGAAATATTAGAAATATTTTAAATTTGAACATATATCAACTTGGGCATTTTGCTAGACCTTGATACTGTCCTCTCTAGGCCCTACGGTTGAACTATGTATTGGATATCTTTAATGTAGTTTTCAAATATAAATATGTGAAGGCCTCCTCCTGAATGTCTTTCCAATATACACTTCAAATTATTTTTAATATTTATCCTTTTTTCCACTATTTTCACATTTATGATCAAGTCATACCTCTAAGCAAAGAAATAACCTTTGTATTATTTTGGGTTGTGATTGCGTTGTGATGGCATTGCTGATGTTACTGGGTAATACAGTGTAAGTTGAATGGCCAAGTCAAAACTGATAACAGTAACTCCTAAACTAAGGTCTAATTCTCAACAGTAATGGGAAATAATTTATCCCTATACATACTGATCATAGAGAGTGTTGCATTTTCCTCTCTTGTCATGTTCTGCTATAATGACATACCTTTTGAAAAAGCACAACTAAGGTAGAACCTACTGTTTCGTACAGAGATGTTCTTCCACTTACATACCCAAGTGCATCTGCGTAATTCTGCATAGCAGCTTGGTTCATTTGGGATGAGGGACAACCTTTAAGCATGAAAATGTTAGAAATAAAAACTCTATTTAGGGCGGCACCTATGGCTCAAAGGAGTAGGGCGCCAGCCGCAAATACCAGAGGTGGTGGGTTCAAGCCCAGCCCCAGCCAAAAACTGAAAAAAAAAAACCCTCTATTTAATCATCACAATAAAACTCTTTTAGCACAGAACTTTTTCTTCAAACAAAGTATTAACTTGAATGCCAATAAATAAAACTCAGATAAAAGTGTTTTATGCTTTTCTTCTTAAGCATGATTAAGGACTCCTGGAGAAAAGAGTTGGTCTATATCATTCTAGCTCAGGCCATAACAAGTATATTCAAGAATAAAAATGATTTTACCTTAAAATGTACACAGATCTTAGACCTAATTCATTTTGGTTAAAATACCTGAAGTTAATAAAGTGCATTTGAGAGGGTCTGTCAATCTCCTCTCATTTTCTAGCACTGTTGAAGCTCCTTTGGAATTACAAACTGCAGTGATATCCTCATATCCTTATGTCTTTATGTCCTTAGAAAGGATGTAAGGTTGTTACGGTCAATAATTTAGACACTGACCTGATTCCTTAGATGAGTTAACTTACCTATCCTCATACACTTACTATCATGTACAAATCGTGAGTTGTTTGTTCCTCTCATGTCCTTTAATTCTTGGACTAAGGTTTGGATTCTTACCATATTATCAAGTTCTCATTTTAAGCAGCACTCTTTCAGTATACTTGTTTTTCTTCTCCCGTTTCTAGCCTCCGGTCAGAATTCCTAATGAAGAGGGCTCACACACCCTGTCATAACTATTTGAAAGAAGATATGAAAGATGGATTTATTTAGGTATCATTTGCAGTGCCAAGAATTTTACTATCAAGAGCTTGACAAGTTGGAGCTTTTTATAGTAGTTGCATCTTTTTAAGATTCTCATTGCCTTGTTTTACTCAATCTGTTTGATATGTAAGTTTAACATGTGGTTAGTGCAAAGCAGATGGCTAATATTCTATTTATGTTAGGTGAAGAAATCACATCAGTATCATAGACTCAGAAAATGGTTCTTTTATGTGTTGTTGCTGTAGAAGGCTTACTTTTTCTATCTCTGTTTTTTATATATCTCTCACTTAGGCTACAGAGGGCAGAAGGGAGAAAGAGGTGAACCTGGAATTGGGCTACCAGGGAGTCCAGGTCTTCCTGGGACTTCAGGTACTAGTGATATCATTTTTGCAACACCAGCAAGCCCTTAAAAATAATAACCTTATATGTTGAGTTGAGTGACTCATGCTGATTGGAGGGAGGGCTCTAGTAATCTGCATTCTGATGAGATCTTATGTTCTATTAGCTCTGGGTTTGCCAGGCTCACCAGGTGCCCCAGGGCCCCAGGGCCCCCCAGGACCCAGCGGAAGATGTAACCCAGAAGATTGCCTGTATCCTGTGTCTCAAGGCCATCAGCAGACAGGTGGGAAATGAACACACCTGAGGAAGACGTGGTTCCTGGTGATACCTCATTGCTGCTGGAGTTATCTTAATGCTGTCTGTCAAATCTTCACGCTATGTGGGCTTTTTCTTTTTTTTCTTTTTGGATTGTAAGCCAGACATTAAAGCAACCGTCTGAATCCTATTCCTATAGGACTTGCAAATCAGCATTTTTAGATTTTTCCCAAATTCATTCCATATGTTTCCTTTACCATCACTCTGATTTTTCTCAGTTTTATGTGAAATACACAAGAAAATCGTATCACTAGCTCTTCTTGAAAAAGAAATTACATCTTAATGATTTAGTAGACTGATGACAATACCCATTTTGTAGACTCATCAACATGTGGTTGGCCTTTGCTTTCTGAATGTTAAAGTTCCAGGCTTCTCTTGAAGTTTTCTTGGTGCTTTAAGTTGATAATCATTGCTAAGAATTTTGTCAACTTTTTTGACATAGTGCATTACTCCTGTTGAATGTTTTTCTTTCCTACTTTTTATAACTTAAAAATTCTTGTACCTACATCTGTCCTACTTAGGCAGAAAAAAATAGAAAGGCAATAAGAGCTTCACTTTATAACTTATGTTTTAGAAAAAACACACAGGAGCCTAGTTTATCAGGGAATCCCCCCAAAACACCACAGCCAACTACAAATGATTTTGTTAATTCTCTACGATGAGCTCAATTCAAAGAAATCACCACTAGCATGAATATGTACTACGTGAAAGAGGAAGAGTGATTTCCGATTGTGTATGAGTTCCACCAGAAAAGCCTAACGCTGTGCGGTCTCATCACTGAGTGTCTCATTTGCTAAACAGCTGTTTTCTCTAAGAGATGTTTGGTGGTGAAGATGTACCAGATGGCTTAGCAAGGTCTTTGGGCCCCTGCATCCATTATCCTTCTGACCTCATCGTTCTCAGACTTTAAGACAAGAACTGGCCATCAGAACAAAGGACAAGATTTGTAGCAAGTGGAAAAGCAATCTTCTTGCCCAAGAAGATGAATATGGTGTAGTGTCAGCAGGTGACTATTGAGAGAGCAAAGCTCAAAATCTCTGAAAGAGAATAATATTTCTCCATAAACCATAGCAAGAGGTACTTTCAGAGAAGGAAAATCATGGGACTGAACACACAACTCCGCCCTCAAACCAAAGAGTTAACACTCAGTTCAAAACTTTATCCTCTGAAAGGAAACAAAACTATAGTGATCATCAAACAAACTACTGAAGCATTTCTATTAACTAGCTACACATTATTTTGATAACCTGTTGGTTGACAACACCTGATTTTCTAGAATACCGGGCATGAGGATGCTGCTGAAATTTAGGGGGGTAGTTCCCACAGACATTGAGAGGATTGCACCAGAGCTCTACTGTCACAGAAATCAGGGTTCACATCTTCAAGAAGCAGTGCAGATTTCAATTTGGCTCAACTAGGGCAGGAGGTTTGCTTTCATCTGTTTCCTGAGAAATAAATTTGGAAAGACAAGCCCACTGAAATTAGAAAAAGCTGTGAACAGAAGTGCACCTGGGGCACATGCTAAATTAAGTGTGCACCTGTGATTTGAACTGGTTTCCATTATCAATGAATGGTCTGCTGGTCAGCTTCTGTCTACATAGCTGTGCATACATACAACATTTTAGTTAGTTCCTATTGAGTTATACTGTGTATTTCCAGTCCGAGTTTATTCATTTTCCAAGGTTATTTTATTTAAGTGTTTTTAACTTTAAATTGATTTCTTTTAATTTTCTTTCTTGTGCAATACCTACAATGGTGCTGTGTTTTAAACTCACACAATTGGAATATACATATGTGTTTTCTTAGTAAAATGATAATTTATCCCAAAAAGTGTACATAGATCTAAAATGTGGTGCTATGTGTATATCTTGAGTTTTTAATTTGTTGAGTTTTCTGAAAGCTTTAATTTATCTGCCACTCATATTAATTTACTTGAATTTGTCCTAAAGATAAACATTTTATATGTTTTCAAAGATTATTTTTTCATATTAATTAATAGGTTGTTTATCTTTTTGCCTCTTCGCTAATTTAAACATTTTCATTTTATCATTGTAATTTTTTGTTGACTTTTTTGCTGATGATAATCAATTTTTTGGAAGGGGAGTTTGTTTAGTTGAACCTTTCATATGCATAAACAGACGATTTGTTTTCTTATTTTACAAATTCTGTCCATTTTTAATCTACAACAAATGTTAGGCATCCTTCCTTGTAAATTGTATATTTGGTATTCTTTTTTTTCCCCCCCTAGATTCCATTAATGGTTGACTGGTTAATTCCTATTTCAAAGATCTGGATTAATTCAGGAAATTTGAGAAGAAAGGGGAGGGGCGTGGAAATAGCATGTCGTATGATGCATGTTACAAGTGGAACCATCACCGTGATTCAAGCTTATTTTTTCGTAACTGGGTAGTGTGACTAACTTTGACAAAACTAGAGAGATGAGGCTGTATCCCCGTGGTCCAAGCCTCTCCCACCCACTCTATGATTTACTGCGGATACTTTGTTCTGCCTCAGCTCTGTGCCCCCGATATGCAACAAAGCCCAGCAAGAAGTGCTGGGTCTACCTAATACAGCACCAAATGGAGTGGAGATTGGGAATTGCCGGATTCCTTTAATAACAAGAAAGTAAATAATTTAGTCCCCAAAGCAGGGTGGGAAATGTCCCTCTGAATAACTTGGTGGTTGCCAAATCTCGTCCACCATTTTATCCCATCCGAGATAAGCGTTTTTTTGACACAGAGATGTCAGAGATTCCACCACAGGGGAAAAGAATCATTAAATGTCATGAATTATCTCATTGTTGCTCCAGACAACCATGTGAGTGTTTAAATAAAAGTAATCATGGGTCATGATGACAGTTAATATTAAAACTGTATTTTCCTTGTTCTCATATGTTTGAATTCCACTCTTAACATTTCTATTCCAAGATCAATTAACACTTTCAGATGGAAGTCTTTCTAGGCAAACAATAAGAGACTCCAATTAATATTTGTGGTCTTTGGAATATAAAGGAAAAATAATGCATGAATTTCTTCCTTGTTATTTCCAGCTGAAGACACTAACCATTACTTCTAACTGTATTAGAAACACAGCCAGTCTTAACCTTTTAAAAACTTTGTACCTTGTGATCAATTAAAGTAACCCCAACATGCTTATTTCTATATTCCATGATATTGCTGAAACTTTAAAATTTTAGTCACGTTCAGGGTGGTGGCTCAAAGGAGTAGAGCGCCAGCCCCATATGCCAGAGGTGGCAGGTTCAAACCCAGCCCTGGCCAAAAACTGCAACAACAACAAAAAAAAAAAATTTTAGTCACATTCTAGAGGTTAAGGAATTATTTGAAGATATGTTGTGTGTACAAATTGTCGTTTGATAGTTGGCTCATAAGGTATTTTTTATGAATATATTTTGGGAGTTAAATAACATTTAGTTTTTCTTCAGTCTCTCATCTGCTGGGAACCTCTGCTATACCTCCTCTGTCCACGAGATGGCGTTTAAAGCAATTTGTTCAGAAGAACTGAACAGACTCGCAGAAATACAAGGCTAGGAACACTTTAGTGTTAAATCAGACCTTTGCCCTTGCACATTTATTTTTTAACTTTTGTAATAACTTTTTTGTACACTCGTGTTTTTCCTAATTTTAAGTATGTTTATGAAGTAGGCACTATATCTTTTGATTGGTTGACTGTTTCACTTTTATTTCTTCAGTGCAGATAGACATATGCACACACGTTTATATGCCTGGTTAACATACACGCTATTCGTCACTTTGTACACTTCCCGCGTATTTTAGCGACGAATATGAAGACACCTAAGTCGTCTCCCTACCTTTCAGACAGGATACATTCTTTCTTTTGAGAGACAAAAAGATTTAACTTATCACAAGAAATAAGCAATTTGTAAAATGACACAATGTCTCAACTCCATAATGTTAAATGTACTTAAAATTTTACAATTAGATTTGAGTAAGGTTTATGTTTTTCTAAACATGTGTCACTATTTACAAAAGTAAAGTTAGGAACACTGTTTTTCAAAATACCATTTTGACTTTCCTAACGTTTATAGTAAAGGGATGGAGGATTTCTAGGGCAAGTGTTATGCCGGAGCTATTTTAATGAATCCTCAGAATAGTTTTGCAGAGTTTCCCATTTCTCTTGTTCTTAAACTGTTTTTCACATTTGTCTGTCCACTTTCTGGAGACACAGAAGAGTTTCCTATCAGTTTCCTCTCTGGTTTCTTAACGCTTCAGTGTTGAGCATTACTATTTATACCATTGCTTTTCTCAAAGATTACAGAGGCTTCTACGTATAAGAGGGAGAGTTGCAGAAAAGAATTGGATTTGTATCTTTGAAGCCCAGGTACTTCAAAGTAACTTAGCCCATGGAATCATATCCATTTGTTAGTTGGCTGGTGAAGTAGCATAAATTACATTAAATTTGATCAACTACTGGGAGTTTCAAGAAAAAAGACAAATGGTAGTCTTCATTTTTAAGGTGTGGTATGGCTGGAGCTATAATCCACACATTTTACTCAACTGCTCAACAAAATTATGGTAGAGGAACCAATTGGTTAAGTTAAATTGACTGAAGCATGGGGTTAACACAGAGAAAATTCCTTCAGACAAACAGATCCAGCATAGAAACCATTTACCTGAAAGAGAAGACAAGCTTGTAAGACCAAAGCTAAGTCTAAGAAAATCTAATGGGAAAAAATTTCAAGTTCAAATCAAATCATGGGTGAAAATTTCAAGTTCAGACCCAATAGGAAGTGATGTGTGGGACAACTCAAGGAGTTATCTAACTTACTTCATGAACACTAATAACATGAGAGGTCTCACTAAAATAAGTGGGCAGTTAAAACAAGATTTAACTTTGTCAGAAGTATGAATGTTGCTTGCCCATGATAAGACTGTGGGTGTAAAGATGCTAGTTATTTTACAACTTTTTATTTTGCTGTGTTAAGGTATATTCTAAGGATAAATATTTTCAGGGTATTAATGTATTTAAATTCAGATTGTATTAGGCATATTTTATAACTATTTATTTTTAAAATAACTTTTAGGATGCATTTTTCCCAGTTCTGTTTGTTCTTTATCTTACCTTATCAAACTATTTATGGTTTAACTTAATATACTCGGGTTAAGTGGAATGACACTAGTTTTATTCTAAATCCCACATGGATAGGAGGCCTTGATTCCTATATGTTCATTATGCACATTAAGCTTGTCGCTTATCTCAGCAATAAAGGATTTGACCTTAAATCAGGGAGTTCTAAGGTGCAGTTATTAATGCCATATCTACGCTTCATGACTTCTAGGGGCTGAAGTGCCACACTTCATTCAAAGCGTCAACCGCAGGGATGTCCCCAAAGTGCTGTCCTGCCAAATGGGAACCAATCCCAGCTGTGCAAGGCACCTGTAATGGATCTGTTGCAGGCTTCATGTTTATACCACACCGGTAACCGTAGTTTTGTTTGAATCATCACATTTGAAGCCATTTTTCACTGGCAGCTGATGAAAAGCCTCGTCTAATGACTTCAGAGGAGAATTATAAGTGGAAACGAGTCAGAGAACTGGCAATACTTTGGGACTTTTGTCCCCCAAGAGTGATCACCTCACTAAAACCATTTGAGACTTGGTGCTGTTGAGGTCCCTGCAGGGGATAAGAAATTTCACAAGTCACTTTTCCCGTAACTAGAAGCTCTTACATCATCAGTGATAAGGCAGCAGGAAATAAGTAAATACGCAGCATGTTTTCTCAAAAGAAACTAATCGCATTAAGACAAGCCAGGGGATTTGTATGTTTATTTATACTGCGTGGTCGTTCATAACCATCCTTATCTTCAGGTTCCCTGTCGATAAATTAACTAGGTGCTCTCTAAGGAATTTTGTCTTCCACACACACACCTTTTCAACGTTTAGGCCAAAGACAAATTCAAATTCTCCAACAAATTGTTTCTCGGAGACAATTTTCCTCATTTTCTTTCTCTTTCAGTTATTCTTAGAGAACTTGGAGTCTAGAAAAACATGTGAAGGCATGTTAAGCAGAAAGTGAACATAAATTGTCATTTACTAAACCTGGTTATCAGTCGCCATCCTCTTCCTGACACCCAAGTCTGTCAAATATGTTTCACTTCCTCTAGGTCATTATTTATGGAGCATCTGAACACGTATATTTATACACAGACACAATGACAGTTAGCCCGCTTGATTTAACACTTACTGAACCATAGTCCTTAAAACGGCCATGTCCCAGATCATTAAGAAGGACTAAGTACATGACTGAAGAGGATTTATTTTACTATATGAAAAAGGGACTGACTCCACCTGTTTTCTGAGCACAGATATTCCCATCAAAATAGGTCCTTAAAATATTTGTCACCATGGCCCCTTTCTAAAGAGCAAGATTGCTAGTTTCCTCGTATTGTTTTTCTTTAATATTGCTTTTGCACTCCTTTTTAAACCCTTTTGTGATATCATTCTTGATATCTGGAATCATTTTAGATATATGATGTCCTGCCTATGTTAGTTTATTTTTAAATGCAGAGATTTTAATACCTCAGAAGCACTATAATAGCCAGAAAATTAAATAATACAATCAGAGGTGATCTTTTAAAGCAGGGATTTATATGATTTCAGGTGGCAAATAAATCAGATTTTACTAATGCTGTTTAAGAACAGCAATATTGGTTTAGTCAGCATGAGATATAAAGTATCCATTAATAATCAAATCAATCACCTAGCCGGAGATATACTCCTCATTCACAATCTTTTGGTATGTAGGAGCCAGTTACGCAAAACCACATCAGTGAATTTATGTGCTCAGTCAGGCTGGGAAGTGATTTTCACAGTTCTTAACCAACCTGTCAGACATTTGAGATGAGAATCATATCATTGCTGCCATCGAACTTTGGACGAGAAATAAACCAGAAATCATTCGCCCTTAATTAACGCCCTAACCAACTTTAATTATTTACACGTTCTCTCAGCAAGTAATCTAACTGACACCTCATCCAAGTTTTTCAAATAAATATGTGTATCTCAAATAGGATTTGGAGATTTCAATTTTGCTGGAGAAATATTCTTGGTCAAAATCAATATCTATCAACTTTTTCTTTGCTGGCACTTTGCAATTTCTAAGTCAAGTATCTAATCACTCTGTAAACTATTTCACTTAACCTAAATTTACAATGGATTGTTTCTACCATTGGGAAGGTAGTAGTTTTGTATAATTTATTTGTAAGTGGTTGTTTACCATATCTGTGGAGCTTGTTGTACAACCTTTATATATATGAGGTTTGTAAAACGATTGAGTGAACTGTTCTTTGAAATTATTTTTTTAATTTTCTTATGAATATATTATAGAACTTAGGAACATGTTTATTTGATTATCTAATTTTTCTTTTGTTGTATTTGATTATGTCACACCAGTTAAAATAAAAGCACTTGGGTGAAAAGATAATTTCTTTGAATTTATTTTATTATGTGTCTCTGCTCCTGAATAGGTTCTCCCTATTTATCAAGACTATTTTAGGGAGCTCTAACAGATGCCTCTGTTTCCAAAAATCATCTTTTGAACAGAAAGTGCATCCTTTTGGTCTGTGTAAATGGCAACAATCTATGTAGCCACGTTGGAATTTTTCTTCATAAGTACGATTCCAGCTAGAAGCACAAAACTAGATGCTGTAAGCAGTTTTAAAGAAATCTAAATACAGATTACATAATGATTGATTGGACCAAACAACTATGGACTAGCTTTGTAAAATGGATGGTGAGGAATAGCAAAAGTCCTGGTAGGGCTCGTTTTCCCTTGACTGGAAAGATTGTGTTCCATCAACTAACTCAAGATATTGACTATGTTGAGCTGTTTGTTCTATGCCCTAGGACAAGTCATTCATAAGCACTGTGACATCAAATGAGCCTATTATGTCGATGTTGATAAAACAGCAAACTAATATGATTGTGAGAAAGTGGTTGAGTGGTCAGGAAATACCCTCCTTATTGTAAAGAATAAGGGCTTTAGGTGAGCTGCCTTTATAAAATTCATAAGAAATGGCAAAACATAAATCGTTTTTGCAGTCATGAAGTTCTGACTGGGAGAGTGTGAACAAACCATTGGAATGAAGGCAACAGTTCTTAACCTAGAAACAAAGCAAGGCTAGAATTCAAGGAGTCCATGAAATCTCTGAAATGTTACCCCGAAACATGTGAACATATGCTGTTTTGCATTTTTCTGGCATATAGGTCCATATCTTTCAAATTAGAATTTCAAAAAGATCCATGAAGCTCTCTCCATACACAAACAAGCATTTTAAACATACACAACCAGCACACATAACAGCTATCACAGGGTAACACTCCCTTTGGGACAGTAAGGGATTTTTCATTACTCCGTGTGGGAAAAAAACACTAATATTGTAAACATATACCTATAGAACTACCAGCAATTTAAATTTTTTTCATGCATAGCCATAAGCTCAGATGATTCCTTTTCATTGAACATGGTTATTTATAAGAAAGCATGCAAGAGATTAAGAAACCATATTTATTTCTTCTTTGGTACAACCAGAGATGTTACCTCAAACCTTTGAAATAAATAATCTCATCAATAAAATTCATGAATGCCAGGGTATTAAAATGTCTTCTTTGTGTTCACACCAAAGAGCTCAAAATACTAACAGGTTTGGAGTTCAGTACATACAATTCAACAAAAATTTCAGCTGAAGATGGGAACCAATCCGTGATGTAAGAAAGTCCTTTCAGGGGACACAGCCCTTTCCTTCCACTCCTGAGAGAGCACATGGGTGGGATTTTTAAGCACCAACTCTTCTGAATTAAGTGAAGTTTCTTTATCGCTAGTCTAGTAATCCTCTATATAAATGGAACAATAATCTGAAAAGATCTAAATAAAAAATGAAAATAACTACGGCAACTGAGGTAAACCAAACAGTTGTTTGTGTTTATTGGCACAGTGGCCCACGATGTATATAGCACATGAAAGTTCAAGATCCCGGGGCAGGATTATAAGTTTAATTAAAGAGAGGTGTGTGTGTGTAACTAATGACTCTGCTGTCTTCCCTCCAAGGGCTGGAAAGAGGACTTAGTGAATAGCACCATTGTTCTAAATCTGATTGTCAAGTAGGACCTCAGTTATCCTGTCCAGGGTGATACATTATCATCTCTGCCCAGCGTCCAGCGGTGTTTCCCCTTCCCCGGCAGGTGTGCTTGTGAACAGCCAGGCAGCTGAGCCTCTCACGGGTCAGGCCCTTTGCTGAACGCTCGCTGACCAGCCTGCACGGTGCAGGAGGCTGGCTCACAGAAGCCAGGAAGACCAGGAGGTCCCGGGGGCCCGGGCACACCAGGAATTCCGGCCACCCCTGGGGGGCCTCGCTCACCATCCCGGCCATTTCTCCCGTAGCTGGCAGGGCCAGGGTCACCTGAAACATATAAAAGATAGCACATGTGAGCAGGAGAGTTCGCATAGCTGCAGACTGGCAGAGGGCCCTGGACCCCGACAGCCCGGCAGGATCCAGATAAGGGGCTTCAGGAATGTTTTCGGAAATGCTGAGTGATGATCAATGACGATGATGATGATGATGATAAAATCCCTTCACTGGACTTGAGTTTCACAGAGATTAAAACACACACAGAGAGAGCAAGCTCTCAGCATCTGCAATGCTCCCTTGCATCAGTGGGGCTGCACTGGGCAACACAGCAGCCTCGAGCCACATGTGCCTCCTGGGCACTGAAACGTGGCCAACCCAAACAGAGGGGAACTGAACGCACGAAGCACACCGGGACTTTAAAGACGTACTGTGAAAAAAATGCAAGACATTTCATCAATAATTTTTGTATTTGTACATGATGACATGATATTTTGCACACAGTGGGCTAAATAAATGATGTTATTAAAATTAACCTCGGTCGATTTTTTTTACCTTTTTAATGTGGCTACTCGAGAATTTAAAATCATGCACAGAAATGGGATTTGCGGCTCACGTTATATTGGCTTTGAGCCGCCCTGCGTGGCAGCATTCCCGCATTCCTTGTGTCAAAGAGGTGAGCAACATCCGTGCAAGGAGAGATCACCGGGTGAAAACACAGCTTTGGAAACAGGCAACACGGCGTTCAGTTCCCGCTCTGCCATTTACAAATGGTGGGACACTAATGAGTCACTAACCTCTCAGTTTCTTCTTCTATAGATGGGATAAGGCCTTACGATTAAATTCTGTGACTGAAAGCACCTCATAAATAAAGGCTACTATAACAAGTATTAAAATATTATTGATTCATGGCTTTGAGAAGACTATGCCATGAGCCCTATAAAATACCATGATCTTCTTACGGGGGCTTACCCCAACATGAACCTCTCCATGGCAAGTTCCTTGGGGGCAACTCCTGATGGCTTCCTTTTACCA
This sequence comes from Perodicticus potto, assembly GCA_963574655.1. Classification (NCBI taxonomy): domain Eukaryota; kingdom Metazoa; phylum Chordata; class Mammalia; order Primates; family Lorisidae; genus Perodicticus; species Perodicticus potto. Next base: position 1,918 of record CAUYRH010021305.1, on the reverse strand, counting down.
TAGTCAACAGTTGAATGCGTCACCCAATGGGGCATTTTCTCTGAGGCATGGCACCCGTAAGAATGTGGAATTTCTGCTGAATATTTACCCCAATGCCCAGTGGTGCTTTCCTGCCATTAATGCAAAGATGGCGATGAGAAATCAGTGTGAGATGAATTGCATCTGCCTGACAATATGACATGATAGAGATTCCATTCCATCCAGGCCATCTCAGCCTGGCCATCCAGCCAAAAAGCGTTCAATTACATAGTTGTTTATGCTTAGTCACTCCCCTGCTTTTGCCATGGTTTTTACGTTTCTTTTTCTATCTTTGTGGTCTTACTGCATATGTCGTTGTTGGTCCTATTCCAGTGGGGTGGTCTTACTTAGCAGTGTCACTGAACACCTCTTACCTACTTTTAGAAGTGAAGTAGGTTGGAGAGCCTACTGCACATAACCTCTCATTCTTTCCCTTGTGCTTACAATTGGGTCCATGAAAAGCAGTTTCATAGGGCAAAATATTCAGTTTTAAAGGAGAATAATTATCTTTGAGTTTATTTATCTTGAAGCAATAGTAAAGAGAAATGTGAATAACTCCCGCTAATTTATCCCATAAGCTTTTGTTCTACTATATTGACTTGTGACAAAGCAGGTGATTATGTGTTTCCCTGTAATGGTGAGGTTCCCCCAGGAAAGCTTCTCCCTAACCCACAGTGTCTACAGATAAGGCCATCCCTTTAGAAGTGCCTATCCAGATCCCCTGACACTGGAAGCAGTTAAAGTTAATTTTTTTTGAGTCTTAGAAGATGAGCCAGATCTAAATGTATATGACAGGTGATCTTCTTGCACCTTCTCTGTATGAATGTCCCCAGTGAGACATACCAGGTCTGTCTTAAGATCAAATCACAATCAGGAGGAGAAAATGTCCCAAGGAGAAATGGAAAAATCACCTGGCCACAAGGGTGAGCCCGTCAGGCAGATCAAGTTTGGGCAAACTTCAGTCCAGGAGCCAGACCCTGTTTCTGTAAGTCATTTAATTAGAGCACAGCCAAGGTCACCTGTTGATATATCGTCAGCGGTGGCTTCTGCTCAGCAAGGGCAGAGCGGAGTAGCCAGAGCAGAGAACACCGGCACTCAAAGCCAGAGACTCTGGTCCTTTACAGAAAATGGTTTGTGGGTTCCTAATGTATTATACAAAAATAAAATAAAATAAAATAAAATGGGCCTGGATTAAGCAACTGCCCACTGTTTTTACTGAAGTGTAATGAAAATTGGCCACTGATATTCCACATCAGTGTCAGGGCAATAAAAGGAGGGGAGAATGAGGCCCGTGGCGAAGTGGAGAGAGGGCGCTGGCTCCTCTCCATCCCCAGCTGCCCTGGGGGAAGCCAGACCCATGTTCCCAGAATTTCCAGTAACAGGGAATTCAAGAAGCTGAGTCTTTAAATAAATCTCTTCAACTTTTAGGTGTTAGCAATTAATACAACATCTTTTGTAACATTTGTACAGCTTCCTGTCTAATACTGTAAATGGAAGGGAATTTGTTGTCTAACACACAATATTAAAAAGCAGAAAGAAAGCTTTTTAGACGTTTTCTTGGGAGAAGTTTCAGCTTGCTGAGTTTATATCTACTCATCCTTTGAGAAAAGAGTCAATGAACCCATTCTGTCTACCTCTGATTTATTTTATGAAAAACACATCTAGTCCGATTCCCCCTTAGACCAATATACCAATTCACCCTCTGAAGCTTTGGATGCTGTCATCATCATCATGAATACATAATGAAAACCCTTTCTCTTTAGTGAGCCATGCACTGTGGTCATTACTGATCTTGTTTTTTCTCACGTGCAAACTGAGTGTTCAGAAGGTTAAATAATTGTCCACAGTCATTGAAAGTCCTGGAGTCAGACATGAGGACCCTGAACCGCGGCACCAGCCT
>CAUYRH010021304.1:0-40763 GCA_963574655.1 Perodicticus potto | reverse complement strand
TATAAGTAGGATATATACACCAGATTGCAAAGACTTAGGACCAAAAACAATGCAAAATATTTCCATAATAATTTTTAATACTCATTGCACATTGAAATATAACATCAGATATATTAGTTTAAATAAAATATATTAGCATATTAGAGTTGTCTGGGGTTTTTTAATGTGGCACAAAAATAATTTTATGCAGACATATGGCTCAAATTAAATTTTATTTGGCAATACTGTCCTATAGGAAACCAAATTATCTGTGTAACCAGAGAAAATCATAGATAATATCATTTTTCATTTTATTGAGAAATTTTCATTTTTACTGGTCTAAGTCTCAGATCTTCATTACTAAGGCTTTTGAAAGGAGCTACTTTATCTGAGATATTCAGACAGGAGGCAAGAATGTGGCATTTTGGGGGGCGGGGTAGAAGTGGAGGAGTGGAAAGACCTAAAAATTCTGAAACTGACATAACTCTTGGATTAAAATCTGTAGGCAGTTTAATTCAGTGCCTCAAACAGTTACAGAACATCTGTGAAGTTCAAATGACTTGTTTCAAGAAGTTTAATAACACCCCAAATCCCAGCCTCCAAGGCACTTATACTCAAATGCAGCAGTTCTCAAGGTGCGGTCCCTAAACTATCATATCAGCATTACCTGATTCTGCCTGCTAGAAATACACATCCCTAGATCTCAGGAAGGCCTATTGAATTAGACTTATGGAGACAGTTACTCGGGAGTCTGAGTGTCAAATGGCATTCCTATGCCAGTAAAATATAAGACCCAGTCTTCCAAAGGGTGAGAGAGACAAGAAACGAACATTGGGCTTTGTGTATGTGTCCTGCTAGAGGCAGTGAGGCATTTCACAGTGCTCCATGAAGCACCGTTTTGAGCAATAGGTCTCTAAACTGAGGCTAGAATGACAAGCAGAAATTAGTCACTAAAGAAGGATGGGGAGAATAGCAAGCAGAGGATCAGAATGAAGATAGCATACCTGGGCAAACATCTTCATGGTACATATGGGCAACCTATTAGCAGTGGACTGTTCCTAGCTTGTAGGCATAATATGAGGCCAGATGCAATGCTAAGGATTTAAGAATCTTTCATCTTGGCTCGGTGCCTGTGGCTCAATGGGCTAAGGTGCCAGCCATGTACACCTGAGCTGGCGGGTTCGAATCCAAACAACAAATGACGGCCCACCAAACAACAATGACGGCTGCAACCAAAAAAAAAAATGGCCGGGCATTGTGGTGGGGGCCTGTAGTCCCAGCTAACTTGGGAGGCGGAGGCAAGAGACTCGCTTGAGCCCAGGAATTGGAGGTTGCTGTGAGCTGTGATGCCACAGCACTCTATCCAGGGTGACAGCTTGAGCCTCTGTCCCCCCCAAAAATCTTTCATCTTGTTTTTTGGGGGGAAGAATCATTGGTGGAAACAATAGGGGAGGCATGTTCAGTTTGAAAAAAATTTCTAGATGACCCTTATTTTAAGCAAAGGAGTAATATGTGTTATGACCGGGACTGCGTTGAGGATTTTTTTCTGTCTGGCAGCTGAGAGGAAAATGGCTTTGAGTGAGCTAGTCCAGCATCAGGGATTTGACTAAGGGTCTAAATCATGAGGTGATAGAAAGAATCAAAAGAGGAAAATCATGGGATACATTTGACACAAGAGACTTTGTGTTTGATTCAATGTTGGGGCAGGGAGAGTTTAGAGGGACTCCAAGTTCCCGGCTTGACTACAACTGAAAGGGCGGTCATGCCATTGACTGAGAGAGAACATCAACAGCTCAGCCTGTTTTAATTTCAAAACTTTGCTTGGCATGTTCTTTTGAATGAGTCATTCTATGCAAAACCTGTTGACAGTCTTCAAAAGGAGCCAATAGAGCCACAACATGGCACAGATTATATACCACTATGCAGGAACTGCATCAGATTTTGCATTAATACATCTGTTACCATGCTACATTTTCAAAGAACACTACTGCTTTGGGGGATTTTAGTCAACATTATCATCAGGAAAATTCTGGTAGTCACACACTGAAATGTACCATTAAGTGAATTAGAGTGAGTTTTTTGTTTGTTTGTTTGTTTGTTAGTTTCTCCCTCCCTTCCTTCTCCTTGACATCATAGGGTCTCACTCTGTCACCCAGGCTAGACTGCAGTGGCCTGATCATAGCTCACTGCAGTCTCAACTCCTGGGCTCAAGCCATCTTCCCACCTCCTAAGCAGCTGGAACTGCAGGTGCAGGTTACCATGCCCACTTAATTTTTTCATTTTTTTAGAGGTGGGGTCTCAATGTGTTTCTCAGACTGATCTCGAATTTCTGGCCTCAAGTGATCCTCCTTCCTCAGCCTCCTGAGTAGCTGGGATTACAGGCGCTAGCAACTGAATACCTGTTTTGTTTTTTTTTTTTTCAGTTTTAAACACCTACTTTGTATATGCATGTATATGTCAAATTGTTAGTTAAGAAAAGAATGTAACTGTGAAGGTAAAAGATACCTTCTTTCTAAAAGTACTTTGCATATATATTGTTCTTTAAATGTTCCCTAAGGATATCCTCCATTACCAGTTATTTAAAAGAAAGAAAAAGGCATTGAAAGGGTTTTCAGCCAGGGGCGGTGGCTCACGCCCATAATCCTAGCACTCTGGGAGGCCAAGGTGGGTGGATTGCCCTGAGCTCACAGCTTGGAGACCAGCCTGAGCCAGAGCCAAACCCATCTCTAAAAATTGCTGGGCACCTATACTCCCAGCTGCTTGAGAGGCTGAGACAAGAGAATCAATTGAGACCAAGAGTTTGAAGTTGCTGTGAGCTGTGACGTGACAGCACTCCACCTAGGGCAACATAATGAGACTCTCAAAAAACAAACAAAAAAAAGGAAGGGTTTTCAGAAAGAGAAACTATATGTAATCTAGATGAAAATATAAATTAGAACTTTTTTTTTTTTTTTTGCGGTTTTTGGCCGGGACTGGGTTTGAACCCGCCACCTCTGGTATATGGGGCCCGGGGCCTTACTTCTTTGAGCCACAGGCACCACCCTTTTTTTTTTCTTTTGAGACAGTCTCACTATGTTGCCCTCGATAGAGTGCTATGGCATCACAGCTCACAACAACCTCAAACTCTTGGGCTTCAGCGATTCTCTTGCCTCAGCATCCCAAGTAGCTGTGACTACAGGTGCCAGCCACAACACCCAGCTATTTTTTTCTTGCATTTGTAATTGTTGTTTAGCTGGCCCAGGCAGGGTTCGAACCCACCAGCCTCAGTGCACGTGGCTGGCATCGTAACCACTATGCTATGGGCGCAGAGCCAGAACTTTTATATGTCAAAATATCACACTGTGTTCCATAGATATATATGCTTATCATTTGTCAATTACAAATATATAAGAACTTGTATATGAGAACTTTGTTATACCTAACATTTTTCAAACAAATACTGACTTTCCAGGACAAAAATGCTCTCATTCGGGCTCTGATTTACTAACATAGGATCAGAGATCTTCCTCAAGTTCCCAGCAGAGCTAATACTTTGGAACTTTGTCAAATTTAATACACAGGACGATAAATACTTTGATATAGTTTCCTTAGAGATTGCTTAATTAGGCTCGGCGCCTGTGGCTCAACGGGCTAAGGCGCCAGCCACGTACACCTGAGCTGGAGGGTTCGAATCCAGCCTGGGCCTGCCAAACAACAATGACGGCTGCAACCAAAAAAAAAAAAAAAAAAAAAAAAAAATGGCCAGGCATTGTGGCGGGCGCCTGTAGTCCCAGCTACTTGGGAGGCAGAGGCAGGAGACTTGCTTGAGCCCCAGGAATTAGAGGTTGCTGTGAGCTGTGATGCCACAGCACTCTATCCAAGGTGACAGCTTGAGGCTCTGTCTCAAAAAAAAAAAAAAACAGAAAGAAATTGCTTAATTACAAAGAGTAAAATGTTTGGTTAACACAAATATTTAAGCCAAATTAAGATAATTCTGGGAAGTGATCTTTTTCATAAGCCAATCAACTATTTTTATTTTTCTTAGAACCATTACCTTACTGAAAAGAAAATTGTAATAAATAATTTCTATAGGTGTCAAAATTTTGTGATTTTTACACACCACAAACTTTATATTTCTAGCAATAGATTTAAATGGAAAGACTAGAGTTATGATCTACTTTGTCCTAATATGATTAGCATTTAAAATGATGTAGTCCCTTTGATGTTAAGGGCCAAAGAAAACTAGTAACTCCCTTAAACTAGTCTGCTCTTCCTGTTCTGCTTATGTTAAGAACTTCATTTTCTTTCTTTTTTTCTTTCTTTCTTTTTTTTTTTTTGCAGGTTTGGGCTGGGGCTGGATTTGAACCCACACCTCCAGCATATGGGGCCGGGGCCCTATTCCTTTGAGCCACAGGCGCCACCCAGAACTTCATTTTCTTAAGACTCTGAGTTCAGATTTACTGAAAAAACAAACAAACAAAAAAGAATGAGGAAAGACATTAGCGATTAGAACTATTGATTAGAAAAGATGCCAATTCTTTTTTTTTTTTTTTTTGCAGTTTTTGGCCGGGGGCTGGGTTTGAACCCACCACCTCCAGTATATGGGTCTGGCACCCTACCCCTTTCAGCCACAGGTGCCACCCAAGATGTCAGTTCTTACCGAATGATTTTCCCAAAGACAAAAAAATGCATCTCATAGTTGCTGGAATTAAGCACCCCATTAATATATTGACTTTATGACTAGTTTCAAAATGAATGGCTCCTCCAGGTAAAGGAGCTTACTTTGAAGTAAAGGTAAATGCAATATTATATGAAAGTCTATTAAAGTAAACAAACACATAAATATACAATGACAAAGTTGAAGAGGAAGAAATAAGATTCAGAGAAAACTAGTACATGAAAGAACATGCTTTGAAAGAAAATAGTTCCAAAATCTCATCTATACAAATCTTAGAAATAAAGCACTACTGTAAAGTTTTAAATTATGACATTGCTATAATTTGCAAGGTTATCAACCTTTACTTGAGGGCAGAATTGAATCCATGGAAGGACTCACAATTTGAGGAGAATTAAGAGAAAAACAGGCATAGGAATGAAAAATTGAAGGTGACTGTGAAATGGAGGAAAAACCCAGGATTTAGGATAAAAACCCAGGGTTACACTATCCCGCCTCTGCTATTGATTATCCGCGTGACCTTGGGCAAATTATTTTGCCTGTCTCATCCACAGTTATCCCACCTGGAAATAGGGACAATAATACATGGAGTAGGGGACACAGGCAAAAAGACATTAACTGCTGTGAGGATTAAATGAGGCAACAGCCTGTCATAAATTCTAAAAACCAAATGTAAGATATTATTAAGCATCTTACATAAAAAAGCAGCTCCAACTAGTTCCTCATAAATTGTTGACAGTGCAACAAAGATTTATGTGCATACTTGTATGCAAGAGCCCATTCCAGGAGCTGAGTATGTGGAAAGGTAAAAGATACTGTCCCTTCTCTCTGGCTTACAATCAAGACTCCAGATGAGATAAGGCACATTCAAAAAATAAATAAATAGAAAGACAGAGATACTGCAAAGAAAGGTAGCACAGGCTTTATATTCAATAAGAGGCAGGAAAGTAGGCTTGCACACAAGTCACAGGTGGGACAGATGATTGTGGATTAGAAAAATCTAAGAACCTGGGCACGGTGGCTCACCACGTCATCCCAAGAACTCCGGAGGCTGAGGAGGGAAGATTGCTCGAGCCCAGGTGTTGGAGGCCAGCTTGGACAACATAGCAAGTCCCTATCTCTAAATAAATGAGAAAAAAATTTAGCCAGGCATGCTAACAGGTGCCTGTAGTCCCAGTTACTCGGGAGGCTTAAGGAGAAGGATGGCCTGCACCCAAGAGGTGGAGGCTGCAGTGAGCTATGATGGTGCCACTGTACTCTAGCCTGAGTGACAGAGTAAGACCCTATCTATAAAGAAAAGGAAAAAGAAAAGAAGAGAAAAACAAAAAGGTAAGACTTCTTCAGAAGGGTAATTAGGCTTCAATAGGGCCTAAAGGATGGGTGGCACTTACGTAAGCAGAGAGAAGGAAGGAAGGCGTTACAGGCAGGAGGCATGGCGTAAGCAAAGGCCTGAGATTGCCAATGTTCTTTGGGGGGAGGAAACAGAATGAAGAGAGCCTGGTAGAAGATAAGGTTGGAAGGCAGGTTGCGCGCTTTGCAAAGCAAAATGGCAATGGTTCGTGTGCTGTAGTCAAGCCTAGTAGGTTGTCTAGAGCCAGGCCAATTCTGATTGGTGGATGCAGGAGCCAATCCAGTTATTAAATCTAAAACCCCCGAGGTGAGCTTGTGTAGCCACAGAGACCAGAGCAAACTCAAGGCAGGGAATGCCATGTTAAGGAGTTCAGATCTTATCTCCTCTACATTAGGGAGCCAGTTGATTGAACTGCCAAAAGTGGTGATAATGAAATTGAGCAGTGGGATGTAGAATGGACAGGGAGCAAGTGACTGCAGGGTGGAAAACGAATTAGGGGGCTCTTAGAGTAATTCAGGGTGAAGTGATAGTAACCTAGAAGGTAGTGACAATAGGAAAAGAAAAGAGGCTTTGAATGTGGAAGAATCATCTAGCAAAGGGCCTAGTTCTTTCCTTCTGAAGGCCCATGTGCCAGACAGTGAGTGAGTAAATACGTGTGTTTATCAATGATAAGGAACTATGGAAACACTGTCAGGGATACAAAAGTAAAATGGAAGACGTATTTTGGGGTGAAACAGAGTATTAAAGACTGGAAAAGGCTTTAAAAATTTCCAATGCAACTTCCACGGTTTGCAATATGAGACTCAGAGAAGTACATTTGATAAACTTGACTTAGCCACCTTGTCATTTTCTTATTCCAATAAGCCCCTAAATGTTACCAACCTTTTCTTGTTATTGTTTCTATTAGAATTTCTATTAAGAAAAGATTTCTATTTTGTTGACTGACTTAGAAAGCTGCTGTTTTACATTTATAACTTATGTGGGACAAGTGGGGAGGAGGAGGAGAAATTGACTACAAACAGTTATGAGAAGAGATGGGAGAAAAGTTACTTCTGTAAACCGGTTTTGAGGACGTTCCCCCAAAGCTTTATTTTATTTTTTGAGACAGAGCCTCAAGCTGTCACCCTGGACAGAGTGCTGTGGCATCACAGCTCACAGCAACCTCCAACTCCTGGGCTCAAGCGATTCTCCTGCCTCCACCTCCCAAGTAGCTGGGACTACAGGCGCCCGGCTATTTTTTCGTTGTAGCTGTCATTGGTGTTTGGCCCTGGGCTGGATTCGAGCCCACCAGCTCAGGTGTATGTGGCTGGTGCCTTAGCCACTTGAGCCACAAGTGCTGAGCCTCCCCCAAAACTTTAAAAAGACAGGATTGTCACTTGGGGAAAACTTGGCTATTCCATAAAACAGATTTTCCAAAGCAGAAAGACGTAGAAAGCCCTTTATCTTCTGCAGCCTAGGGTTCGCCACCTATAAACAGGGCACAAAAACAGTTTAGGGCTCTCGATCAGAATGTATGTAGAGTAGAATAGAACAGAATAAAATAGAATGTATTGGATTGCATGATTGGTAGTCAGGGGTAAGTAATGTTGTGAGTCACACACAATATACAAGAACATCTGAAAGCTACTGCCCGGTGCTCGCTTCGGCAGCACGTATACTAAAATCGGAAAGCTACTGCCCAATAAATACTTTTCCTCAAAGTAAATTGATTCAAAATCCACTGACAAAATACAGCATTATATTGAAAGAATTTAAAACATCATTTATTTATATGTGTCTATAAAACTTTATTCCACCACAGGCCACTCCCATTTAGCCTCAGCTGTGTTTTTCAACTTCTTAAATCTTATCAAAAGACTTTCCCTTGGTATTTCTCTATATAAATGCATCTTAGCAAATCTGTGATATCATGTAGTTATTGCCTTCATGCAAATAAATTTCTAAATATAGCATTTATTTGATATGGTGCTGGGAAATGTTTAGCAATCAGTTTTTGGGCAGGGGAAACCCTCATTTGTAGCATGTGTCACTTCCTATAGGGTAAATATTACAACCATGGCTAATGGCAAGCTAAACGAAATTGGAAAGAGACACTTGAAGCATATGTTCTATAGTATTTCTCTGTGCAGATACAATAGACATAAGTAACCTCAAGCACGTAGACAATAGGAAAATGTAGTAAAACAGGAAGTAATGAGTTTTGAATATTTATCATCTTTTAAAATATATTTGATTGTAAGTCCATGTCTTGTACATTTTAATAATGGCTGTGTCTAACGACTGGTTCACATATGTAACTCCAGCACACCACTGACACAGCCTGGCCTCTCCTGGAGGCCCAGATCTCACACTGTCTGCCACCTGCTGAATAGCTCTACGGAGATCTCTTCCATAAGAAACCACAAAATTAACATACCCAAATCTAAACACCCTTTCCTCTTTGAATCCTAGTGCACACTTCTCTTCCCCTCTTGACTTCCCTATTTCTATTAATGGTGCCTCCAATATCCACTCAATTAGGTGCTAAGTCTGGAAGGCTCTGCCTATGCAGTGTTCTTCCCATCTGCCACCTCCCTTTCATTCCACTTCTCTAGTCCAGGCAATTAACTGGCCTCTTCTCCTTCAGCCTCTTCTCACTCCAACTTATCTGCTAATACTTTTCTCTTAATATTCCAAATTTAAAGCTCCAAAAATAAAGCTTTTCTAGTCAACACCACACACACACATCTGACCTTCAAAGCTCTCCTCACTCTAGGCAATCTGGACAGTTCCTTATTCCCTATGCTTGGAATATGTCTTATGGATTCTGATGGTGTGATTTTACTCACACTTTTCCCTTCCTCTGGAATGTCCTTCCCTCTTTATTGGAAGACTCATACCTTTTTATTTAACACTCAGTTAAAATAGTAACAAAAATATATCGGTTGTCATAGGAATATATAAGTTGATAAGAATCTGGAGTGTGGAGACATACAAGAAGTGCCAAATTCAGCGTTCATAAGATAAACATTTGGTCACTATCTCTTATGAAGGCACTATGAAACATATTGCACTAAGGAAGCACTTAGCCTATTGTTATTATTAAAAGATTTGCTGGGAGCAGCATGAGGTTTATCTCAAACCTATGGATGTCAATTATACATGCTACAGCTGTTCTTCATTAACTGAAATGATTACGAATTGTCTGTACTTTAACCATTTGCTGTAATTATTTCCTTCTTAGTGCCCTGAGTCTAACTGGGGTGAAGGGGTGGGAGAATGTGGGTGGTAGACACAGGAAGCCCCTGAACCCTCAGCTGTCATGACCACTGACAATCCTCATTCATCCTTGGGATATTTATTGTGGGTATTAAAGGTCCACCACTGCCAAGGATTTCCCAGGTGCCGGGAACAACAAAGTTGGCATGCGTGTCTTTTATACACCTTTTTTTCCTTCAGCCCTTCCCTGATGTCAGAGTAAGACAAAAGTGCTAGCTTTTTTTAGGGGGAGAGTCATAATGATGATCAGCGAGTGACCAAGTGATTCCTTTTCTTTCAAGTTGAGGCTGGAGTTCGGCAGTCAAGGAGTAAAGGAAGAAGGAATAGGCTGCCACAGCCCTCTGGTTACTGGTACCGATTTCCCCATGGAGTTATATTATTTGGGGTTATGACTCCTTAGCCCAGGACAGGTAAAAAAGAACAAAGTTAGGGAAGAAGGTAAAGGTAAATGTATCTCAAACCAGCCTGCCTTCCCAATGATACTGAGATTATCAACCAGCAGGCTGGCGACCTCTTCCAGGAAAACAATTGTTAAAGACGCAGAGTCTTACCTTGCACCCCCTCCTGTACCTGCTGAATCATGGTCCCTAGGGGGGATAGCCTGGGACTACTGTGTGTTTTATTGGTACACCCAGTGATTATGATACACCTTAAAGATCAAGGATCACTGTTCTAGTGCTGGCCAACCATGGCCTGTAGGCTGGATAGAGCCTTAGAGCTAAAAATGGTTTTTACATTTTTTAAAGGGAAAGAAAGAAAGAGAAAAGAAACATAGAAGAAAATGCAACACAGTGCACAAAGCCTAAAACATTTACTATCTGGTCCTTTACAGAAAAGTTTTCTGACCCCTATCTGGTGCATTGAAAATAAAAGGCTATATCTGCATTTAGCCCCAGCCTAGTACTGCCATAGCTAAAATAACTTGATGTAGCAGATATTTTTTTAAAAAGAGTGATAAAAAACGTAAAGTTGTCCACTAAAAATGCATTTGTAATACCCCAAAATGTCTGAGGGATGAAAATATTATAAATTCTCAAAATGATGCATAGGAAAAGCATATTATTGTCACAAAAATGAGAGGGAAATGTAAAACTATACCCCAAATGTCTGGGGAATGAAAATCTTAAAGTAGAGTGAGAAAATATATAAATGTAACTGTAGTAAATATTCTCTAACATCTTTAAAACTATAGTTTCAACCAAGCAAGAATGTTGTATGTATAAGGTACATACTATTAGGTTGTATTGTCTGCTTTTGTTAAGTAGCATCCAAATTGCAGTTGAGCCCTTTTATACAAGAATATTGATAACTCCATTTGTTTTTGTCCATCTATACACTTGTCAGATGGCTATATCCCAAATTAGCCCAATAAATTATTGCTTGCATATTCTTTATTGAATCATGCATATTGCCAAGCATATTACTGTCATAAATATGAGGGGAAACTGTAAAACTATACCCCAAAATGTCTGGGGAATGAAAATATTATAAATTCTCAAAATGACGCATAGGAAAACATACAAAAGAAATAAAGGAAAATTGAACTTGGTGTCTCTCTACTTAAAAGGAGTTTAAGAATCATACAGTACTTCCACCTCCTAAGAATCTTGGGAAAGAAGCTATGAATTCACTTCACAAAGGGTTCAAATATTCTCACTGTGTCTAAGAGGCTCAGCAATTGGGAATCATGCCAGATAGGTTAATAGAGCAATCCCAAAGCCACAAAGCAATTCCTTTAGGGGTAGTTTCTAGATGTTTGTTTTAGATTTTTTAAATTTGTGTTTATTTTTGACGTGGAGAATGAAACTTTATTATGGAATCTAGAAATAAATATTGGCCTTGAAAACATACTACCTTGCAAGTGACTTGTCTTTCAGAATTGTGAACTAAAATAGATCAAAAATAATTTTGCTTCAGCCTTATTTTTTTCTCAGCAATAAAGGAATGGTCAAACCTTACTAGCAACTCGCTTTTCTTGATAAAGATTTAAACTATATAACAATTTAAAGAAGCAAACACCAGATAGTCTTGAAACCTAGCAGGCTTCACCATTTAATAAAATTATGACTCATTTTAGTAAGAACATGCTTTTTTAGTAAGAAATACGCTTTCTGAGCTAAGTTTGAACTGCTGGGGCACATGGGACACCCACAAACCCAGTCAGCATAAGTCTCAACCTCCTAAAAGATTAAAGGAAAAATAATAGTGTGTACAGAGAATGAAAAAAAAATCCCCAATGGTACTAATCTATAAACGGAAGTAAAACTAAAACTCCCCTAAAATCCCCCCCAGATATCAATCCTTATAAATTCAGCACTTATCTTCACTCTTTACTTTGTCTGGAACCCCTACTTAAATGAACACCAAACTTTACACTGACTTTTCTCTCAAAAACTAGAGCCCTGAAGTTACACTAAGCACAGACACCGACCTCCATAGTCACAAACTGTTTTAACTTCTAAAACCAAGCATGCAAACGTGGGGTTTCCTGAGTTCTGCTAGGGGCGGGTTCTATTTGGAACCCCGTGGATTTTTCTGCAGGTGTGCAATCCAGGGCGCGCGTGCTGCGCAGGGAGGGGGCGGAGGTGTGCGGGGGGCGCCGCCTGGGCGGGGCCGGGTGTGTGCCGGGGTGAGAGTGAAGACATGTGACAATCGAAGGCGGCCGTCGGATCTTAGAGGGGAGTGAAAGCTGCGCCAGCCTCGTTTGTGAATAATGAGAGCCACAGCTCCAGCCGTATTTAAGCGTTCTTTGTCACCAAGTTAAATTAGGGATGTTCTTTATTGAAGAAAACACAGACTCTCCCATGCCCTACTCCTCCACCCCTGACACCCCATCTCCAGAGAGCTGAGTTTTAATCTTAGCGGGAGTGCCCGCGGCCCGGCGCCGCCCCCGCGACTCTTAACACAGCCGGGCCAGCTCGGGTTCGGATGCCCCGGAGCCCGCCGAGGGGAGCGCCCGTAGCGCCGCAGCATCAGCCCGACTTGGCGCGGGCCGGCGCCGCCGCGGCCGGGGAGCGGGGTTTGTGCAGGAAAAGGCGCCGTCGCGGCCCCCGGCCGCCCCTCCCCGGTCCCGGGCTCCCCGCCCGCCCGTCCGCCCGCCACCCTAACCTCGCCGCGCGCCAGGCACCGCGCGGCGGCGCGAGAGCCGAATGGGAGCGGCGGCCCGGCCGGCCCGGCAGCCCGGCGGGCGGCAGCCTGGGCGACCGCGGAGGCGGCGGGCAGGGCGCGTGCGCACTGCAGGGGCGCCAGATTTGGCGGGAGGGGGAGTGTCCAAAGCTCTTTGTTTGATGGCATCTCTGTTTACAGAGTTTACACTTCAATATCAACCTGTTTCCTCCTCCTCCTTCTCCTCCTCCTCCTCCGTAACCTCCTCCTCCTCCTCCTTTTTCTCCTGAGAAACTTCGCCGCGGTGGTGCCGAGCGCCGCAGCGCAGCCGGGGAGGGACGCAGGCAGGCGGCGGGCGGCGGGAGGCGGCAGCCGGTGCGGTCCCCGCGGCTCTCGGCAGAGCCCCGGGCCCGCCGCGCCATGGCCCGGAGACCCCGGCACAGGTAACTGGGAGCCGGGCGGGCGGCCGAGGGCGGGGACGCGCGGGGTGCCGGACGCCGGAGAACAGGTGGGAATTCGATCCTGGATCGTCTGCAGGGCTGTCAGATCCTGCGACGACCTGCAGCCCCTGCCTCGGCAGCAGAAGCCGTTTGAGAGAGTAATGAATGGGGAGTCTGTGCAGGGAACGTACCCGGACCTTGGGAAGCACGCCCCGCGGCTCATTTTGCAAGTTGCACGGGGATACATATTTCTTTAGTGGGGGAAAGCGGGAGATTCCAGCCAGGGACAGAGCACTGCCCAGCAGCC
Source organism: Perodicticus potto (assembly GCA_963574655.1). Taxonomy (NCBI): domain Eukaryota; kingdom Metazoa; phylum Chordata; class Mammalia; order Primates; family Lorisidae; genus Perodicticus; species Perodicticus potto. The sequence continues at coordinate 27,669 of CAUYRH010021304.1, read as the reverse complement.
CCGGGAAGCCCACCAGGTTCCTGGCTGGATGCCGCGGATGTCGCAGAATAATTGCTGGAAGCATTGAGATGATGTTTGGACTTGGAAGTAGAGAGCATATGGCAGATAGAGGGAAAATGCCGGATTGTTCAGTAGTTGCAGGTAGTTCATGTAAATTTCATTCATTCTTTATGGACGCGAAGACTAGTGTCAGCTGACAGGCGGCTGGAAAGCTGCTTTTAGGGGATGAAAGGGTCTCTACATTGGCAAATTGTTTTAAGCTCAGGTTTTGGAGGTTCGAACCCTTATTCTCGGACAGGCTTTAATTTCTACGCGCGCCCACACGCGCCAGCTCCGCACATGTCACCACCGCACTTGGGGAGGCTCGCCGGGATGATGGGTGAAGTACCCTAACATTTTGGCCTAACTGTTGGGAAAGAGGGAGAGGAGTAGGGACATACTCGTTGGAACTATCATTTGGTGGCTCTCCAGCTACCACCGGCCTCGGGACCTCCCGGACTGAATGCTCCGGGGCTCCCTGTGAGCCTCGGGCGCGGTAGTTGAGTGGGCGGCTGTCGCTACTTCTCGCAAAGGGACCGTGGCCGGTAGCACCCGAGGCCGCTGCTGCGCAACCGGGACGCGCTGCCCGCGGGCTCTTCACTGGGCAGGAGGTCTCGGCCGGGCGCGCACACGTGGACGCGGCTGAGGTCGCCGCGCCTCCCTGCGCCTTGCTGTCTCTTACTTAGGTTGCCCCGACAGAGGCTAGGTGACCCCACCGACCCAAAGGAGTTCTGGATAAGGGTCAGTGGATCCAGAGCGAATCCATCCGCTTTTCCTCCGGTTCTTTGATTTTCGGGTACTCATTTATTGTTGAACCGGCGGGCGCGGATCCCTGCGGGGGGCTGGGAAGTCGCAAAGAGAGTGGATGTGGGCCCTGCAGCAGCACTACCCAATCCTGGGCGGGTTCGGCGCCGGAGGAAAAGGGAGCGACTTGGAGAGCCCAGGACTCCCTACACCCCGGGCCTGGTCACGCAGTGCGGGGCGCTGCTCTAGGACAGGTTTCACCTTTTGCCTTTGGGGCTTAGTAGAGCAGCAGGGGTCACCTGTTTTGAGAGCAGCAGCTGGCAGCAGGTGGAAAGAGCCGGGAAGGGGTGCTGGGAGGAGGCGCGGCTGAGGTTCCGCGCCCTGAGATCTCGGCTGCCCGGGCGGGGCGGGGCGGGGCCCGCAGGTTCCCCGCAGCTCCCAGGTAGCCCCGAGGAGAGGCGGCGGGGAGGGGCGGGAACCTTGAACCTGTCTCAGGGGGAAGAGAAACCCGGCTGCGGGCTTGAAGCCGTTTCTTGCAGGGCTAGCGTCGATTCGGCAGAGATTATTAACCAGGTCAGCTAAATGAGTCTGAACCCCATTTCTAGAATCACAGTAGTGGCCACAAGGCACTTCCTCCCGCTCCCCTCCCTTTTCCCAGCCCCCAGCACCTCTTTTCTTTTTCGTTTCTTTTGCACGGTTTGTTTCCTTGACAGAAGGTAGTATTCATAGTTGTACTCTTGTAACCACATCGGGTCTAGCAGGTGGGGGGAGTCGAGTGCATCAAGCCTAAAGTCAGCCTTTGAAAGTCCTCTGACTGTTAGGTCTGAGATCTTGTCAGAGCAGATAAAGGAAAAGTTATTTCAGGTCCCAAGCAGAAATTAATCATGCTACTGAGGCGACCCCGGACGACTTAGAGCAAGGAAATCGCCTGCAAAGTTCAAAGGCGAGCCCCCCGCCGAGCTTGCGGGTAGACCCGGGACCTGGGGCGGGAGCAGCTCTGGCATCTCCCTGTTGCCTCCTGGACCCTTCAGGACCTGCCGAAGTCACACGCCACCTTTCCCCAAAGACCTTGGTTTTGCACTTGTCGACCTCTGTGCTTAACTTTGAAGAGGCGCGCAGGACATGGCATCGTCATTTGTTAGCGCTGGAAAGTACCTTAGAAATAGAATCCAAGCCCTTATGTGTAGGCGAGGAACTGAGGTCCTGAGAGAGAGGAAGTGATTTGTCCAAGTTACACATCTAGGTGGAGGCAGAACTGGGACTGGCACTTTTGCCTCCAGAACTCTAGTCCTGTTTGTTTCCGGTTCCCTCTCACCTGACGTGGGCTGCCCCCTGCGGGCGGCTGAGTATGTTGCTTGTTCCTGGGGTGCTAAACTGTTTCTCGGTCACTAGTTAGAGAAATGTCCTCAGTTCTGAAAATATGACCCCCAAGCCTCCAAAGTTAATTTGAGTACAATCTGTGACTACGCTTTCAGATTCCTCTGGTTTTCTTGGTGTCCCTCATACTTCACAAGAGGCTACTGCATTTGGGGGCTTTAAGATGCTGTTGGTGTTTTGACTTTGGATCACATCCACTCACCATGCAACCTGGACCATTAGATTGTTGCAGAAGATAATGGTTTTAAATTATATTAAAAAAAATACCAATTCAGAATTTTGGGGTAAGGTTTGGTAATATACACTTGCGAATTAGTTTGGGAAGACAAAACGTAGTGCGAAAATAAATTTTAATTCTAAAAATCATAACTTGCATTATGATAGTGCTTTATATCATTATTTGTATTGGGCTCAGTTTGATGGATTTGTCAGTATTACAATGATAAACTTTGGTGAAGTTTCTAAGGTAGTAGTTTTCCTAAGTTTTATACAAAATTATAACTAACAGTAAATTATGTAAAATTATTCTCATCTAACCAGTATGATTAATAAACATTAAGTACAGAGTTACTTCAAATGTCATCAAAATTCTTAGGTTTGACCAAGTAGTTAAAAGACTAAAATCTTTTTTGAAAACAGCAATGTATTTTTTTAAGCCCATGGATTTCTTTTGTGTAAATCCCTCAGTCTTGAATATTTTATAATATTTCAAGTGCCGTTCAGTCAGAGACAGAAAAAACAACAGTAAGATTCCATCGAGTAGCCTAATTATTCACTCAGTTACTCTGGGAACTGAGAATTGTAAACATGGCCGTAAATTGGATCAACAAGGCCCTGAGTTCTGAGTAGTTTGATATTAATGTTATTTACAAAACAGTATGATCACTGGATGGTATTATCCTTCATCAGGTTTTAAAATCTTTTCCCCTTAGTATCTCCTAATCTTCTAATCTTTAAGAGATGGCTATAATTCTGTTATTGGGTGTATTCTTGATTTTTTTCCTTTTAATAAAACACAAGCCCCATGGAAATAACATAATTGAATTGTTTATTGTGTTTGGGAAATTTTATTTAAACAATATGCCTAAGATTTTGAGTGTGTTCTTTATGTGAAGGACATGAGCTCTTGTTCCTTTTCTTGTCCTTAACATTAAGGTTTAAACTTAAACCTTCATTGGTTGGGTGGTTGCCAAATGTATAACTTGTTCCTGGTCTAACAGTAACAGCAGGTTTAAACATGCAGGGCAAGAGGAAAGTGCCAGGTCCTTTGCTGTATCTGTGGATACCAATAACAGTAGAACCAGTTTACAACCCAGAGCAACAGAATGCAGAAAACAGTCTTGTTGTGCAAGTTTTTAAAGTTTTCTCTTCGTAACCTTTGAAAAGATTGTTGAGGAGTTTTTGTATAAGTTTTGTAACCCAATCATAGTTGAAATCCTCTAATTTCAGCCCACATAATGCCCATTGTTATTTCTGCAGCATATACAGCAGTGATGAGGAGGAGGATGACTTTGAGATGTGTGACCATGACTATGATGGGCTGCTTCCCAAGTCTGCAAAGCGTCACTTGGGAAAAACTAGGTGGACCCGGGAAGAGGTAACTAATCACTTTTCTAAGACATGGGGAAAATGTCGAGTGTATAATTCATGAAAAACAAAATTTCAGCTAAACTGCAGGTGCTCAAACTCATCAGCAGGCTCTTTGAGATCTTATCTGAATCTGCCTGTGCTCCCTGCTGACCACTTCCCCACATGGACACTGTACCATTCCTTTCCGAATCATTTACAGTTCTTTGAATGTCCTCTCCTCACTTTAGGTTTCCTCTGTGTTTCCTTCTGCCTACTGAGTCCTTGTTCTTTTGCCTCACCATTTCTGTTTATTTCTTCCTTATCTATAAAGACATCACCTCTTCTGTGAGGCCATCCCTGGATTCCCCAGATAGGGGTGGATGCATCCTCCTGTGGCCCCATGAACAGGTGCATGTTCTACCTTATCATTGCTGTGACATATACACCTCTCCCAGCAGACTCCAAATTTCTTGAGGTCAGGGCTCAATGTCTGTTCATCTTTGTGTTTCTTGAACCCAGAATTGCTTCACACCAAGTAGGGTGTTAATAAATGTTCCCCTGAATAAATGAATGAATTGCTGTTTCCAAAAACAAACAAAAAAGGAATAAAGCAAAACACAGAACTCTTTGCTATAATGTATTAATTCAATAGACTTGCTATACGGCGCATATTATTTCACAGAGCCTATATGCGAAGTTGTGTCCTAAAAATGTCTAACAATGGATGGAGATGTATCTGCTTCCCATCGTCCTCTTTCCGCCAGCTTATCAAAAGCTTAATCTTTGTAGGAATAGAAAACTACTTTGGAAAACAAATTATTGACATGAGAAAAGGTTCCTTTTTGTTTAATGTTCTCAAACATTTTGCATTTGATGTTTGCATTTTGCATTTGAAATCCTCTGATTTCATCTTCTTTATTTTCACTATACTCTGTTTCATTTAAACCAGACCCACTGTTCACAGACAGGATTCCCAGGGGAGCCCAGGAATCCCCAGGAAATGCATATTTTACCTTTTGAGATTGTGCACTTGGATGATCTTTAAGATACAGAAGTTCTGTGGTTAATATTGGTGTTCTAGTTCCTGTGTCTGTATTGTTCCAGGGACTTGCATTGAGTGTGAATGTTACCTTTGCAGAAACAAAAAAGAACACATTTTATTTTATTATTATTTTTTTGAGGCAGAGCCTCAAGCTGTAGCCCCGGGTAGAGTACTGTGGCATCATAGCTCACAGCAACCTTCAACTCCTGGGCTTATGTGATTCTCTTCCCACAGCCTCTCAAGTAGCTGGGACTATAGGCGCCCGCCACAATGCCCAGCTATTTTTTGGTTGTAGTTGTCATTGTTGTTCGGCAGGCTGGGGCTGGATTTGAACCTGCCATCTCAGCTGCATGTGGCTGGAGCCTTAGCCACTTAGCTACAGGTGCCAAGCTGAAAGAACACATTTTTAAAGACACTTGTGAATTGGCAGGATTGTGTATAGTATGTAAACAGTTGCCCACAAATGTTTTGTGTCTTCTGCGTTCTAATACATTTGACTTCATTTAAATTGTGACTATACTGATAGAAAAACTAAATGATTGTCTTACATGATACAAGCCTGAAGGTTCCTTTCAAAAGTGACCTGCTGGGCCAGGCCTGGTGGCTCATGCCTGTAATCCCAGGACTCTGGGAGGCTGAGGCAGGTGGATTACTTGAGCTCAGGAGTTTAAGGCCAGCCTGAACAAGAGCGAGACCCCCCCCCTCAAAAAATAGCTGGGTGTTGTGATAGGTGCTTGTAATTCAGCTACTCGGGAGACTGAGCCTAAGAATTTGAGGTTGCTGTGAGCTATGACACCACAGCACTCTACCCACCAAAAAGTGAGACTGTCTCAAAAAAAAAAAAAAAAAAGAGTGACCTTCCATTTTTCTTTTATAAGAAAGAGATTGAACTAACTGGAAATATTGTTTCTTAGTCAAGCTCTTATCTATTGCCATAGTTAAGTGTCTACTGAATCTAAAATTTGAATTCATTTCCCCCCCCAGAGTAAAACAGTTACCATATATTAAATACTCAGAATATGCCAGACATGATGCTAAATGTTTTGTGTAATTCTCAAATAACCCAGTTGATATCAGCATTTCCATTTTATAAATGACTAGGTCCAGAAACACAACTGATCAAACAAGTTAAGATCCAAACTCTGGTTTGACTCTAAACAAATCTTTGCTCCCAAACCAGTACGTTGTATTAATATCTGCTGTATTTGGATACTTTTGAGAGATTTGTTCTTCTGTGCTGTGTTATTGGATTGGTTTTGTTTTTCATTCTAACTTGAACATAGTTGTACAGTAAGTGACTGATATTCTAGGATTACCTTTAAATGCCTTAGGATGAAAAACTAAAGAAGCTGGTGGAACAGAATGGAACAGATGACTGGAAAGTTATTGCCAATTATCTCCCGGTAAGTCAGTAATTTTTTCTTTTTTCTTTTCTTTTCTTTTTTTTTTTTTTTTTTTTGTAGTTTGATTGGAGCCAGGTTCGAACCCGCCACCCTCAGGATATGGGGCCGGTGCCCTACTCACTGAGCCACAGGCGGCGCGCAGTAATATTTTCTTTTTGTAAAAGGAAAGCTCCTCCCAAAGATTTATATAAAATATTCTAGGAGAAGTTATTAAGATATTACATATTTGTGCATATATGAGAAGTAGGGGGAGATGCTCCATTCATAATTTATAATTTATATTATAATGCATATGATTGGGAGCTCTAAATAGATTATTAAAGAATTTTGACAACATTTTTAAAAACAATTGCTTGTTTTATCTTTTCATTTATTAGAGTAACACAAATTAGCATTTTGATGATTTGTTATATAGTAGATGATGAAACTCCAAGTCAGTTTCTTCTGAATTCCCTGTTTTTGCCAATGACTCAACTTTCGGTTTAAGATGCTGGCGTCTTTTCTTGACTTATCCCATTCCTCCAGTTTAAGCAGTTGCTGGAGACCCTGGGATTCCCTTGTGGTTGCTCCTTTCCTTTCTGTTCTCATGACTGTGTGGCGGGTTATGCTCCTGCCTCCCCTGGACTACTCCTAACTGGCTTACCCACTTGTAGCTTTGTGCTTTTTCATCCATCCCAAACACCACTCGCAGGTGGAGTTTCCTGAAATGTAGCCGCACCTTATCTTTTCAAAGCCAACGACAATGACTTACAATCTCACAAATTAAGTGCCTCCACCAAGCACACAAGGGCCCTCCTGTCTGGCCCCAACTTATAGCTCCAGTTCTGTTTCCTACTTCCTCTCTGTCAGCAGGTTTGCTTGGATTCATTTCTGCTTTCCCTTCTCCTCTTGGGGATCCTACCTCCTAGAATGTTCTCCCTTTATCAGTTAAAGTTCTGTTCATCCTTCAAAGTGCACATCAAGAGCTTTTGCAGACACCTCCCAAGGAATAATTTCTCCCCCATGGAGATGCTTGTCTTCCCACTTCAATATCATTATACTTTGTCTCTTCTTCCATGTAAATAAAATTCACCCTTCTATTATAGATAATTTTATATTTGTCTGCTTCGTATACACTTCTAGAAGGTAGGGCCCAGTGTTTACTTATCATTGTTTCTCCTACAACATAAATACCGTGGTCCTGAATTGAAGCACATCTCTTAGTTTTAATGGGAAGCAATCTTCAGTCATTTAGGGTGAGTTTCCACAAAAGCCTGACAATATGGACTCTATGACAAGTCTTAGGCCATCTGGGTGCTGCCACATGCAACAAGACTGAGGTTAAGGTTGAGGTAAATTGGCAGACACATGCACAGTGGGATGGTTCTCTAGTTCATGTGGCGAGACTATTTACCTCAGGAGACAGAGCTTCTAATTTTAGATGGAACTTTGTTGTGTTATTTGCATTGTCTGTAGTCTGTAAGTAATGTGGGATAGGTGGGCTCTTAGACATGCCCTAAAATGTTCTTGAATGTTTTCACTGTGTATTGCCGATGTGTGATTCACACTGCAACAGAGTCTTCACATGCTTATCACATCGTATCTTTATGATGGTGCATACTTTTATTTTATTTGTCTAGAATCGAACAGATGTGCAGTGCCAGCACCGATGGCAGAAAGTACTAAACCCTGAGCTCATCAAGGGTCCTTGGACCAAAGAAGAAGATCAAAGAGTAAGTTCTTTCTTCACTGGTGTGTGACTCATAACTAAGAATATTCCCACACGTCTTTGTTGGATGTTTCCCAACTTGAGGAAGCAGGTAAGTGGGCGAGCAGGAAGTAATAGAGTCTAAGCCCGTATTTCCTATGAATAGAGCCAATTTTAGAAATTTTCTAAAGATCTCGTAACCCTGAAGAATGATTACACCGACTCATTACATAACATTAAAACATAGGTTATTTTTGTGTGTTTATCTGAAGGTGATAGAGCTTGTACAGAAATACGGTCCGAAACGGTGGTCTGTTATTGCCAAGCACTTAAAGGGGAGAATTGGAAAACAATGTAGGGAGAGGTGGCATAACCACTTGAATCCAGAAGTTAAGAAAACCTCCTGGACAGAAGAGGAAGACAGAATTATTTACCAGGCACACAAGAGACTGGGGAACAGATGGGCAGAAATCGCAAAGCTACTGCCTGGACGGTAATAATATGTCAAAAAATATATTGATTGGGAAGACTGAGGGAGTGGGTATTGAACATTCTGTTTTAAATGTATGGTGAGTGAATTATAGCCCGGGAGTCTAAAGTGTTTCATTATATAAACTAGATCCATAGCTTTTAGAAATTGAAGGTATCTTGGAGTTTATCTGGTGGGGACTTTCAGGATCCATCTAGAAGTAAGCCCTGGGTCAACTCATCTAACTTTCCTCAGCCTCATTTCCCCACTTGCAACATAAGTAATAAACTGTTTCCCAGGGTCACTGTTAGTATCGAGTACAATGAATACTAAAGCACTTTGTAAACTACACATCTCTAAACACAAAAGGAAAATCAAGATAGTTTGTTTCTAGTCTGAGTTCACACAACTGGTTAAGTGACCAGAAGAAACCCAGGTACAATTTTCCTGATACCAGCAAGGCTTTTATTGTACCATTTGCCTTACTTTTTTCTTCTTTGAATAGAAAAATAATGTATTTCTAGAATTACCATGCTGCTTCCAAGTTTTTAAACAATGCTAGTGTAATACTTTCTTTTTAATGAACAAGGCAAAAAAAATGAGTTATCCCTCATTGTGAGGGATAACTATGGAACCTCATTTTGGTCTCATTTTTCCCCACTTACATAGTATGTAACAGATTTTGTTGCTTTGGCAAATAATATTTTATTAAATATTTTACATAAAAATGAAGTAGTCAGAAAATATTAAGAACAGTTTTATTTTTGAGCTTCATAGTCCAGGAAAAAGGGTTGTTTCAAAGATGATTTATGTAGGCTCGGCGCCTGTGGCTCAACGGGCTAAGGCGCCAGCCACGTACACCTGAGCTGGCAGGTTCAAATCCAGCCCTGGCCCGCCAAACAACAATGGTGGCTGCAACCAAAAATGGCCGGGCGTTGTGGTGGCCGCCTGTAGTCCCAGCTACTTGGGAGGCAGAGGCAAGAGACTTGCTTAAGCCCAGGAATTGGAGGTTGCTGTGAGCTGTGATGCTACCGCACTCTATCCAGGGTGACAGCTTGAGGCTCTGTCTCAAAAAAAAAAAAGATGATTTATGTAGTGTCCTCTTGTGATGCTGCAAAGTATTCCATCCTCGGGTTCAGGGCAAGCTTACAAAATTCAAGAAATTGGTAAAGCGAGGCCTTCTCTCCCATTTGGTCTAAGAGAAAGTATACTGTTGATTTTTCTAAAAATTAAAGGGGCGATTGAACTTCCTCTTTCTTTAGCATACATTCCCCCACCCCCATTGAAATAGTAAAAGGGAGCTTAAAACGGTTTTTTTGAATTGAGAAACTGTTTTCCTGAGAATGGAAAGACTTTAGTAAAAATGCTTTGCAGTTTGAAAAATCTATTGGGAATTAGCATCTTTCCTTTTGGGATCCCATTTTCCCCTCTCACCTCTGTCTGATTACAATTGGGTAGTTTTAAAAGGTGGGGCGTTTGTTTGACTCAAAAGTTCTAATGACAGTGAACAGCAGGGCAGCAGCAGCATCATGAGATTAGCCTTGTGCAACTCCCTCAGGTCCCCATGGTGGCCCCCCTGCACCCCACTCAAAACAGTAATTTTTCTAGGACAGCTAGAACTTTAAGTTGTGTTCAAGTCTTGTGTCCTGAATGATCAAGAAGGGTGATTAAATTGAAGATACTCCTTTGTCAGCTCAGCACCTGTAGCATAGTGGTTATGGCACCAGCCACATACACCAAGGGTGGAGGGTTCGAACCGGCCTGGGCCAGCTAAACAACAATGACAACAGCAACAAAAAATAGCCGGGCGTTGTGGCAGGCTCCTGTAGTCCCAGCTACTTGGGAGGCTGAAGCAAGAGAATCACTTAAGCCCAAGAGTTTGAGGTTGCTGTGAGCTTTGACACCATGGTACTCTACCAAGGACAACATAATGAGACTCTGTCTCAAAAAAAAAAAAAGGAAAAGAAAATACTCCTTTGTCAAGGAAACAAAAAGATATTACAATTTATAGAAAACCTCATACATTCCAGATGATCTAATTAAAGGAAATCTATAGATTTCAAAATAGGCAATGGGGAAAACATGATCTTAGGTAGTGGAGAGGACAATTAAAAAGAGAAAACAATTTTTCATGGTCCCCGAGAAAAGATCTCTGTTAGAAACAGTTTTCTGTCATTTCACTTGAATGCGAATTGAAATTTTTGTTTGTGAAATTTCTATGTGATATATTTCTGTGCAGAACTGATAATGCTATCAAGAACCACTGGAATTCTACAATGCGTCGGAAGGTCGAACAGGAAGGTTATCTGCAGGAGTCTTCGAAAGCCAGCCAGCCAGCAGTGGCCACAAGTTTCCAGAAGAACAGTCATTTGATGGGTTTTGCTCAGGCTCCACCCACAGGTCAAATCCCTCCAGCTGGCCAGCCCTCCGTTACCAATGACTATTCCTACTACCACATTTCTGAAGCGCAAAATGTAAGCCATTCCTGAGAGCTTAGTTTCATGAGAGCGGTAGTTACTTTGGCTCCAGGTAGTAAGAATACCGTGCAGCTGTCCACTTTTCAGAGAGCTTTCATAAGCATGCTCACGGTCAGTCTTCACTTACACACTTGGATGCAGATAGGGTAGTGGTGTCCCTGATTTATACCTGGAGAGACTAGGATGGTAGATGATTTGTCTAGAGTTACATAGCTCATGGACATACGACTGACTAGAATCCAAGTTGTTTGATTCTCACTTGCTGCTTCTAACTAATTTGAAATTAGCTTTTGAATTTGAAGTACTTAAATTTGCTTAATGCACTCCTGAAGAATAGGAAAATGGAGATACATTTGTAGTCTAATGCTTTTCCAAATGAAAAGTAAAGGTAGTATTACATTTCAAGGGGAGATAGTTTGACACTGAAATTCAGTAGTTAATTGTAAGTTTGCTTCTGGTGGTGATTTAGCAGAAATGCCTCTATTCACTCAGTAAGTGTTTAACTTCTTATGCTGAGCTAGAAGCAGAGCTCGGTAACATTGATCCTCTGACCTCTCCTTTTATCTTCCTTTGGATTGATGTGATAATTTCTAAGATAATTTCTGGATATTTATGTTTAGAGAAAAAATAATTCATAATGGGTGGAAAAAGAAGAATAAGAAAGAATATGCCAAGTAATTTTAATCTCAAATCTAGCAGTAATAAATGATGAAACTTACCCAAGAATACAGAGCTCAGATGCAAATTTTATGCAAAACATCCTCAAAATAGTTTTTACTCTTTCCTATCTGTTCCTTGCATTTGACTACAGACTTTACAGAAAGGTCTCAAGTGAATAAATTATCATAAGAAGTTCTGTGCTTTTTATTAAAACTCATAATTATTCTAAGACAAATATTTATATTTATGAATAGCATGTGCCATCAGTTTTTCTCATCAAAACTTCTTTCATATATTCATAAATGTATTTTAGGTTATTTTTTTGGCTGGGCACAGTGGCTCACACCTATGGTCTTAGCACTTCTGGAGACCAAGATGAGAGCATCACTTTAAGGCCAGGAGTTCAAGACCAGCCTGAGCAACATAGTGAGACCCCCCATCTCTAAAAATTACCCCCCAAAAGATTCTATTTTCCATGTGTTTTTGCCTAATTAAAGAATACTTCCCTATGCAAAACATATTCATAAATAGCTGGGCATTGTGGTAGGCATCTGTAGTCCCAGCTACTCAGGAGGCTGAGGCAAGAGGATCACTTGAGCCCAAGAGCTGAGGTTGCTGTGAGCTGTGATGCCACATACTCTACCTGGGGCTACAGAGTGACACTCTGTCTTGAAAAAAAAAAAGAATACTTCCTTCCAGGATTGAGGAGTACTTTATTTATTTCTTTATTTTTATTAAATCATGGTTGTGTACATTAATGCAATCATGGGGTACAATGTGCTGGTTTTATATACAGTTTGAAATATTTTCATCAAACTGGTTGACATAGTTTTCATGGCATTTTCTTAGTTATTGTGTACAGACATTTATATTCTACATTTAGTATGTTTCATCTGTACCCTTCTAAGATGCACCGTAAGTGTGGACCCACCAATTACTTTAAATTTCTTTCATTATGTTGCTTTAGCTCTTTCGCCAATTTTAAAGGCCTGCTTCGAAAAACAGTCGTTCAGAGAATGTGATCAGTAAAGTATTTTTTTCCCTCAGTTCCAGAGCAAAACCTCAGGAAGCCACGTCCCCTGAAGTGTCTGTAACCATTAACGAGGAGGCCTTTGTCTTTTGCATCCAGGTGTCCAATCATGTTCCATATCCTGTAGCGTTACATGTAAATATAGTCAACGTCCCTCAGCCAGCGGCCGCGGCCATTCAGGTAAGATCATTTTATAAAGAAACTCATTTGCTGTGCAGGCACCACTTTTAAGAAATGACTTCTTTCTATTATCCAAACACTTCATTTTTACCTGAGAAACAGAAGTAAAAAGAAAGGGGAGTGTGGAGAGGAGAACAGAGTCCTGGCTGACAATCTTCCATTCTTGGCTTCTAGAGTGTGTTTGCTCTGGAATTCTCTGATTCTCTGATGTTACAAGAGGAAACATCAGTAAGGACCTACCTTTGCCTCAGATTTCACATTGCTCCCTTAAGTCTGAAATGACATTCAGAAAGATTGCTGTAGGAGCCAAATTCAGCTGGCCTTGGTGGCTCACTGAGGTTCTGTGGCATGTGTGTGGTGCCTCACGGCCTTGGTGGCACACTCAGGTTCTGTGGGATGCGTGTGGCGCCTCACGGCCTTGGTGGCTCACTGAGGTTCTGTGGGATGTGTGGAGCTTCACAACTACAGTTCCCACCATTGGGTCTGCTATGGCTTCCCATCAGGCTTTGTTTCTTCTCTTATTATTTCAGAGACACTATAATGATGAAGACCCTGAGAAAGAAAAGCGAATAAAGGAATTAGAGTTGCTCCTCATGTCGACTGAGAATGAGCTGAAAGGGCAGCAGACGCCACCAGTAAGATTCCTTATCATGTGCTTGAGCCAGGAGGCCTCAGTGGGCCTCAGTGGGCCTCAGCGCCCCTCTGACTAGTTCACTCCCTGCGGCTCCCTGTCCATTCACTGTGTCTCAACACAAGAAGTTGCTTGTAATGACCTGTGATTGGTGTCAGAGTGGGCGTGGACTCACTTAGAAGGAGTCTATTTATATTGCTGTAGAAACACAGTATCCACTGGTGATCGTCATCATTGATTTTTTTCTCCAGCAGTACTGTAACCAGTCTAAAGACAGCAAAGATAAAATGAATGAGAGTCTGTATTTTTTATAAGCTGTGTATCCAGGTGGTAGTGATTTGCTTGGTTTTTTTCTTTTCTATTTTGTTAACCTGTATTTTCATATTTTATTATTTCCAACGTGGTTTGATGCATGTTCAGCATATATATATAAGTTGTATGTATGAAAACCTTCTCGTAAATAACATCAGCTGCTCTCCTCTGTTTCCTGGAAGAAAGCCGTGCATGCCACTACTGAGTTCTGGCATCCTTTTTGGTAATTGGGCAGCACATGGAAAGCTACTTGTACTTTGTAACAAATGGAGTTCACCAACAAAGAGAATAAAAGAGAAGTGATACCCAGTAGAGATTCTTAGGGGTAAATTTCTTTTTTGTTAAATAATAAAGCAATTATGTGCACATGCTAGCTCAACCACTTTTTAACTTTAGCGAATGTTTTGCAACTTCTCCTGTTGTGTGGTCATGCTGGAAGGAGACTTCTGTTAATTTGCTCTTCTGCTTTCCTGACCACGTTGATCTGGCTGCCCCTTCCCTGCCTCCGTGCAAGCTGTAGCATTGGAACAGTACACAAGCAACAAGAATCTGAGCAGATAAAAGCAACTCTAACCCCTGAATCCTCTAGCCTTTTTGTAGGTTAGGATAGGGGCAATTCTTAACTCCCTGCAAACATTAATGGACCTTTGGCAAATCAAAATGAAGTGGATTTTTAAGACACTCAGTATGAGAATTGTACAGTAATTGTACAATACAGTCCTGTGATTTGAAGTTTTAACAAAATGAGAATTAAGGTAATCATGGAGGTACAAACTACAGCAGTCTTCAAAAGCAGAGTCTTGCATTGATGAAAGGAAACATCTTGACAACTGTTTCATAGGCATAAGTTTTAGATGATGCAACTACTTTTATCTTTCTTCCAACAGCATCTGATACCTTGTGCAACATCATTGCTAAGTTCCTTCTCCCTTTCTTCTCCCTCTGGCTTTATTTCTACACCCTACCCTCTTCCTTAGACACAGAACCACACTTGCAGCTACCCCGGGTGGCACAGCACCACCATTGCCGACCACACCAGACCTCACGGGGACAGTGCACCTGTTTCCTGTTTGGGAGAACACCACTCCACTCCATCTCTGCCAGTGGATCCTGGCTCCCTACCTGAAGAAAGTGCCTCGCCAGCAAGGTGCATGATCGTCCACCAAGGCACAATTCTGGATAATGTTAAGAACCTCTTAGAATTTGCAGAAACACTTCAATTTATAGATTCTGTAAGTAGAATTGTTAAGGCAAGTTAATGTTTCTGGACAAGGAATAAGAAAACCCATTTTCTTAAATCATTGCTATTTTCTATAGCAAATATATTAATAGCATACATTAAGGTAAAAGATGATTTTAGTCTCGGTGAAAATGTTTTTTTCAAAGATCTGGTTTCCTAGGCTACCCAGAAAAAACTTAGCTTTTCATAGTTTTCCTTTAAAAGTCATACTTTTTTAAAAATAGTGAACTTGATGACTTACGAAGTAGAGCTTGGGTTATGGGGATAGTGTTTGAGTTACTTTTAACTTTTTTTTTTTTAACTTTGCTTACTTTTATGTGCTTCTGTATAATTTTGCTTTGCTTTTGGACAGCACATTAAGGATTTTGTTTATTCAGAGCTGAAAGCAGTCTTTGTATGTGAAGTGACAGTCAGGTCTGAGGTGGTTCATGGCTTTCTCCATAATCAATAACAGTGGTTATGGATTACTAGTCCCATTGGTTTCATTAGCGCTGAATCATCTTTAGAGGAACAGATTTGAGTTCAGCACCTCCTCATCAGACACTCTGTTCATTTCCTCGGTTTCCCAGTTGGTTAAAAAGCGCTTACTGCATACCCATCAGACAGGATGAATCTTGCTGTAATGTGCCTTCTGGAGAAGGTTTTCTTTTTGCTGTCAATTGCATGCAAATGATAAGGGTGCTGGGATGTCCATGAAGCACACGCATAGCGCCAGACTTGAGGGAACACTAGACCACTTGAATGCACTGTAAGGGGACGACTGTTCCTCCTGAAGCTGTTTCTCAAGAAGTCCCGCAGATGGGCCTTGGTTTGCTTCGCATTTAGCGTCTCTCTCTCTCAGTGCTGTTGCAGGTGACCATGGCACACCATGCGTGCACTGTCTCAAAGTTCTGTGCCTCCCACGTTGTTTCAGGATTCTTCATCATGGTGTGATCTCAGCAGTTTTGAATTCTTTGAAGAAGCAGATTTTTCACCTAGCCAACATCACACAGGCAGAGCCCTACAGCCTGAGCAGAGAGAGGGCAATGGGAATAGGCCTGCTGGAGAGCCCAGCTCAAGGGTGAACAGACGCCTGCTGGGTGAGGGTTCGCTTGACCCACCCCAGGCCTTTCCTCCTGCAAGGCACAGCACAATTCCACTGGTCATCCTTCGAAAAAGGCGGGGCCAGGCCAGCCCCTTAGGCACTGGAGACTCTAGCTCCTTCATATTTGCTGACGTCAGCAGTTCAACTCCCAAGCGTTCCCCTGTCAAAGGCCTCCCCTTCTCACCCTCGCAGGTAGAGCACCAATGTCTGCACAGCTGTTACTAATTTTCAACAGACACCTGAAACTTAATAATCTAGAAACTAATCCTTTGGAACAAATGACTAATTACTGTTGCCCCGGCTGATTTCATTCTGTTGCTGAATCTACCCGTTGCTAAGTTGTGCTGTCTCCCAAAGCTCAGGCTGTCTGCAGGCTGACAGATGATTTTGTCATAATTCTCTCTCTTTTACTTTTATGGTGGTCTAAAAGGTAATTAGTTGCATGAGATGTGCTTTTATTTCTTTCAGCAACTAGGTTTAACATTTCTGACCCTCTTCTTCCATCTGATCTCTTCCTTTTAAATTTTTTACCACAATTTCTGCCTCTTTTTTCATTTATTATTATGTGATTCACTGACCCAGGAAATGAGGCAACCGAATTTTGTTTCTATAACATTTGGGTTGCTACTAGAAAATTTAAAGGTTCCAATCCATCCTTAAGCAGAAATGTTTAGGAAGAAGGATGAGGAACAAATGCTTGAGGAAAATAACTTATTTTTAATTTCAGTTTCTCACCATTTTCTCTTTTGACTTGTGTCAAAAGAGAATATTTTACTGATGCAGTTTTTGCCACAGATATTCTTATTTCCTAGTGTTTTTTAAGGCATAGAAATTGTAATTCTTATCAGAGACTTGGGTTTCTAAATTGTTAATAGTTGAAATTAATAAATAATTTGGCACTTAAAACATTTTTCAAATTATATCCACTAAGAACAACTTTAAGTGTGAATAAATGATAAATAAAAAATTATCTTTTTTTTGGCAGCACCTTTGGCTCAGTGAGTAGGGTGCCAACCCCATATACCAAAAATAACGTATATATTAAGGGTGGTGGGTTCAAGCCTGGCCCTGGCCGAACTGCAAAACAAAAAAATAGCCGGGCGTTGTGGCGCGTGCCTGTAGTCCCAGTCACTTGGGAGGCTGAGGCAAGAGAATCGCCCAGGAGTTGGAAGTTGCTGTGAGCTGTGTGACGCCACGGCGCTCTACTAAGGGTTATAAGTGAGACTCTGTCTCTACAAAAAAAAAAGTTATCTTTGTTTTTTTTTTCTTCCTGTAGTTTTCAAACTATGTTCTGGAAGACTTTCTTAGATAGTCTAGAAAAAAACCTTAAATATGTAGGTATATATGTTTGGGAAACACTGAGTCAAACAAAGTTAAAAATTATTTTCTTTACTTCAGGACTTCTCAGAGTTGTTAATATACTGTGATTTATGAATTTCCAGAAGGAGATTATGATATGTTCTGTTTCCCAAATTTATTTTACATTGGAGTCATGTAAAGAACATTGTTTTTCCACAAAATTGGTGTTCTGAGGGACATAGTTTATTTATCATTATTTATCATTATTCAAGAGTTTTCCACATAATGTAAACCTTCTATAATAGTTTCGGTTCATAGATTATTAATGAAGGAAAACAAAATATGAAAGAAAAATACTAATTGTTATTTTCCAAAAATCACTTTAACCTTTTAAATGTTAATAAAGAGCACATGTGAGGCAGGACACAGCAGCTCATCCTAATCCCGACTCTTTGAGAGACCAAGGCTGGAGGATCCCTTGAGCCCTGGAGTTCAAGACCAGCTTGGGCAACATAGCTCCTCACCTCTGAAAAAATTTTCTTTAAGAAATTAGCCAGACATGGTGGTAATGTCTGTAGTTCCAGCCCAGGAATTTGAGGCTGCTGTGAGGCAGTGAGCTATGATTGTACCTCTGTACTCCAGCCTGGGCAAAAGGGTAGGACCCAGTCACCTAAAAAAACCCCACAACTCATTCTATTTAATGCTCTTTTTGAGACAGAATCTCGCTTTGTTGCCCAGGCTAGAGTATAGGAGCCCAGGAGTTTTAGGTTAGCGTGAGCTGTGATGACTCTGTGCTCTGTCATCACAGCTCACGCTAACCTTAAACTCCTGGGCTCCTATACTCTAGCCTGGGCAACAAAGCGAGATTCTGTCAAAAAAAGACATTTGCCATTAACTAGAATAAGATGTGCTGAGATATGCTTTGGTTTTTTTCTATTTTTTTTGTCTCCAACTACCCAAATAGTGGGACTTCAGGTACAGGCCACTTTGGCCACTTAATTTTTTTCTTTTTTTTTGGAGATAGTGTCTCAATATGTTGCCCAGGATGGTCTCAAACTCCTGGCCTCAAGTAATCCACTTGCCACGGCCTCCCAAAGTGGTAGGATTATAGGTGTGAGCCACCACAGCTGGCTGGCAAGTGTCATTTATTGAGAATATTTTTAAAGGATTTGATAACTTTTTCAGCATCGAGCCTAGATTTTCTTTTTAAATTTTTTTTTGAGACAGAGTCTTACTTTGTCACCCTCGATAGAGTGCCATGGTGTAAGAGCTCACAGCAACTTCAACTTCTGGGCTCAAGTGATTCTCTTGCCTCAGCCTCCCGAGTAGGCACCCGCCACAATGCCCAACTATTTTTAGAGATGGGGTCTTGCTCCTGGCTCAGGCTGGTCTCAAACCTGTGAGCTCAAGCAATCCACCTGCCTCGGCCTCCCAGCCTAGATTTTTATTTCTTGGAAACCACACTCCAAATTTTGGGTGCCAAATTGAAATAAATTTTGGGTTGCCCTCTCTAACCCTTGTCAACATCTTTACTGTTTTATATCTTGGGTCAGTAAAACATACTCACTTGTTATCAAGGTGTAGTTTTTAAACTGGGCAAAATAAAGAATCACTGGCTAATCTAAGTAATTTTTTTCTTTCTCTCCATATTTAGTTCTTGAATACTTCCAGTAACCACGAAAGCTTAGACTTGGAAATGCCTTCTTTAACTTCTACCCCTCTCAATGGTCACAAATTGACTGTTACAACACCATTTCATAGGGACCAAACTGTGAAAACTCAAAAGGAAAATACTATGTAAGTCTTTGGTTCAAAAATAAAATTATTTATTTATTTATATAGACCCCAAATAACGGATGCTCTTTTATGTACATAATATTATTGGCCACTTATCTGTAATTATGTATGTTCTTGCATTGAATTCTGGGCATGTTACAAGTCTTCAGAGTATAGTGTGGGAGGATAAACTAAATTACCTTTTGCAATTCTGGTCAAAATATCCTTTATTTACAGAGTTAGTTTTCATATAACTTTTCCATTTAGTTTGTTCATAAGGCTTTTCTCACTGAAAATAAGATCTTCAACCTCCTGTCTTCTCTGATTATAAGTTTCAGAATGAGTATGGTTCTTTAGTTAATTCATATTTTTTTAATCTTATTTTCTCTTTTGGAAACACATGTAAATAAGGTATCTTCTGAATCCCCAGGAATATCACATAATTAGAAGCCAAGGGGTGACTAAGAAATCATTTTTATTCCATAACCAGGTCAAAGATATGGAAGAAAAATTTAGTGTCAATTGTAAGAAACTTTTAAAAGAAGTGCATTCTATTATCTTTTTTTTTTTTTTTTTTTTGAGACGGAGTATCACTACGTTGTTCTAGGTAGAGTGCCGCGGCATCACAGTTCACAGCAACCTCAAACTCTGTGCTTAAGTGAGTCTCTTGCCTCAGCCTCCTAAGCAGCTGGGACTACAGGTGCTGGCCACAACACCTGGCTATTTTTTGGTTGTAGTTGTCATTGTTGTTTAGCAGGCCCGAGTTCAAACCCGCCAGCCTTGGTGTATTTGGGTGGCGACCTAGCCACTGAGCTACAGGTGCCAAGCCAAGACTTATTATTATACTTATTATTCCCAAGTACAAAGAAAAAATTTTACAAGATTAACCTATTTTCTAGTGTGGACTCTATTGTAATGAATAGATTAAATTGATTTGTAAATAATATGAGATCTACACAAGGCGTATAGTTATCTTATAGACCAAAGAGCGCTGCCTGTGTTTTCAGAACCATTAAGAAAAGATGAAAAATATTTTAACATTCTCTTAGCCTTAGAGATATAATATTTTGAAATATTTGAAAATATGTGATGTACATATTTTTCTTAATGAATATGATTTAATCAGCATATTCCATAGCAATACCATATCCATAACAATACCATATATTCCAATATTCCATTACAATATTCCAATGCCAATATTTCATTCCAATACCATATCAATAACAATTTATTATATTCAGTGGAAAAATATTAAATATAGCAGGTACAGCAATGTAGGGACATATGATCTTTTACATTGAGACACTGTTTGTTTTCTTTTTAAAGTTTTAGAACTCCAGCTATCAAAAGGTCAATCCTAGAAAGCTCTCCAAGAACTCCTACACCATTCAAACATGCACTTGCAGCTCAAGAAATTAAATATGGTCCCCTGAAGATGCTAGTAAGTTTTAGAAAGGTTCTTGGGTTTAATTGGCTTATTAGTGCAGACGGGAGTTTTCCTCTGATAAACATAAGTGCACATCCTTCCCTTTAGCCTCAGACACCCTCTCATCTAGTAGAAGACCTGCAGGATGTGATCAAACAGGAATCTGATGAAACTGGAATTGTTCCTGAGTTTCAAGAAAGTGGACTTCCCTTACTGAAGAAGATCAAACAAGAGGTAAATCTGAGATCCTCTGGAAGGAGCAAACTGAACTCAGCTCCCTTTGTTCCTTATGTGCAAGCTTGCTTAGCCTGCCCTGGCACTCTGTAAACACCACTTTTCATGTAAGATTTTCACACAGTATGCAGTGAAAAGGTACTGCCAGAGTGTAGGCACTGGTCGTCACTGGGGAAGCCACGCTCTTTCTGTCGAATTCATGATTGGAGTGAAAGTCACTCCAGAGAGGGCAAGGGAAGAGAGGAAAGCAGCTTCTACCACATCTTTTCAAATTACTGATGATAGATAGATAATTTTCAGATATCATGGAGAAATGGAATTCAAATCAGTAGTATCCCATTCATACAAGTTGAAATTTGTACAGGTGGACAAGTCAGAAAGGACGCTGTCAACTGTGTTTCTTGTAAGTGAAATAATGAACCATAACATAGTCTGTCTCAAAACTTTCGTAGTGATCCATGTAGTATACAAGAAAGGGAAGCTCACCTGCATGGATCAAAGTTATAGTCTGTTGGCAAGAGGCATTTCCAACAGGTTAGACATAGTGTATATAGTTAGATACAGTAAATTTGCTTTCATAAAAAGATAAGTGTTTGAGGGACTATCCAGAAATATACTTTTGAGTGTAAATGTTTCATGGGACTCAAATGTTTCATGGGAAGTTCTGGGTTCTAAAAACAACAAAGCACTTTCTTTGCTTTTAGGTGGAATCTCCAACTGATAAGGTGGGAAACTTCTTCTGTTCACACCACTGGGAAGGGGAGAATCTGAATACTCAGTTGTTCACACAGACATCGCCAGTGGCAGATGCACCAGTAAGTACCTGCACGCAAGCCCTTGACTTGTTTCGTGATCTTGGTGCCTCACAGAGCCCTGGGTCTGGCACGTGGGGCTGCTGTGGTGGCAGCCCTCACTCTTCAGTGCGTCTTGTTTCTAAATATTTTCTTGCATGTGATTGTTTAGACGATTTTTAATATAGACTATACAGTCGAGATTTTGTTTATGCATTAGAAACAGATTCTGTTCTATTGCAGACTTTTTCATTATTTCTTATTATTCGAGTGTTCTTGCCATTTAAAAATTATGCTACATGGATATTTCATTCAACTATGTTAATCTTTATATTTTCCTTTATTTATTGTCTTCCAAGCATGATACATCTTCCTTGTTAAGTTGTCGCTTGTTTTAGGTAGCACCTAACATTCTTACAGTAGATGCCCATGTTATGCCCAGTATTACATTGCTTTGGTAAGCACCATTTTTAAGGTTTGTTGTTTGTGAATGGTTGTCCTTATGTCTTATGGAGAAACTGCACTAAGAACAATTGCTTATATGTATTCAGTAGTTGCTAAGTGGTAAGTACATGTTCTAAGGGCTTTAGATGAATTAATTCATTTAAGCCTCATAACAGTTTGCTAATATTATTATTTCCATTATAACAACTGGGATAAACTGAGCTTTAGGGAGACTTACTCATGAGCTCAAGATTATATACCCAGTAAGTGCTGCTGCTGAGTTGGAACTAAGAAAGTCTGGTAAATTCCTTACTTTTTCACCATTCTTTTTTTTTTTGAGACAAAGTCTCACTATGTTGCCCTCAGTAGAGTGCTGTGGCGTCACAACTCACAGCAACCTCAAATTCTTGGGCTTAAGTGATTCTCTTGCCTCAGCCTCCCAAGTAGCTGGGACTTAGAGGCACCCACCACAATGTCCGGCTATTTTTTGATTGTTTGTTATTGTTGTTTGGCAGTCCTGGGCTGGATTCGAACCCGCCAACTCCTGTGTATGTGGCTGGCGCATTAGCTGCTGAGCTACAGATGCCAAACCTACTTTTCACCATTTTTAACATTATATAGCTCTACATAGTTCTGCACCAACATAGAAAATAAAGAGTCCTCTCCCCAGCGCTTAGTAAATCTTCTATTTTTAAAAGCACATATTTCTTAATTCATTTAGCAAATGTTTTTTGAGTGCCTACCACATGCCTAGAAGTATATGGGACTCTGAAGAAGCATTTTGTTTTGATGATGTTTGCCACCATGGGATTAGGGTTAGTATATAGCTGAGTTCTTTTCAATTACAGGGAAGAGAATTTCTGGCAGATACATACATTTTTTCATACTAATATGCATCACATCATAGTAATTTACTCTCTAGAGTGTTAGAATAACATTGGCTCTCATGTTACATAAACTCATTTAAATTTCAAAATATTCTCTTCCCTTTAGAATATTCTTACAAGTTCCGTTTTGATGACGCCAGTGTCAGAAGATGAAGACAATGTTCTCAAAGCATTTACTGTACCTAAAAACAGGTGCCTAGCAAGTTCTTTACAGGTAATTGCTATTCTAACATTGGTATCTTAAAATTCTTTTAATGAAAAACTGTCATCTTGGGGTGGAAGTGGTTTTTAACATTTTAGACATAGAGGAGTGATGCTTTTAAACAATTTCTCAATGTCTAAAATATTCTTAGCATTTCTCGTTGCTGCTTATAGGACACATGCTAGAAATTTCTATGAGAGCAGATGCCGCAAGCATGATGAAATGAAACATTTCTTACTGTAACTGAGACTAAGATCATTTGACTATCAGAATAAGAAAGTCAACTGTCAATGTTCTGTGGCTAATCTGTAGTTGGCCATCTGCAGTCAGGTTTTAATATCAAAAGAGATTTCCCCTGTAGCCCTGATGTGGGTGTATGTTGATGAAATACAACAAATTTCAAATTAATCCTGAGCCAAATGTAAATAAGAATGCAAATTTTCTCTCCCAAATTATTTAAAGTAGTTCTCAACTTTAAATAGCCCAATACCCAGCCACCTGCAGAGCGCTCCCCTCCACCCCTTCTGTGCTACTGGGAGGGAAACTTCATAAACCCTGGGGCAGGTGGAGAACCTGGATTCAAAAGCCGGAAGTCATATTTCAAGCTGTAAGTTCAAAGGTACGGTAATGGGATGGCGGCCTTTGAGAGCTTGCCCATTCCCTTAAAGGACTTTCCTGTCATTGTGATGTGCCTTCTGGCTCTAAATTGTGAGAATCTAAAAATTTCCTCTGTTAAAGTATTTGTGACACTTAGTGTTTTTTTAAAACATATTACAAATATAACTGAAAGGGTTATAGGCACATTTTGCCTATTTATTCAATTTGATTGTTTCCTGCGTGGCCTCTGACAGCAGTTATTTTGGTGAAATGGCTGTGGACTGGAATGTGGGGTAGGGAAGGTCAGTCCTTGGGGCAAATCTGGAGAAATTCCTAAGTCCATCAGGCTCGTATGGGTCTCATACAAGAGACTCAGAATATCACACAGAATTGGGAAATGAAGAGAGCATAGGAGAAACGCAAAAAGACGTTGTAAAGCCGTCCTGTCCCAGGGCAGCCATTGGAAAACTTTCCTGAGAGCTGACTGTGGGTCCAGAAAGTAAATCCTTTCTCCGTTGCTTTTCCTCTTCCCTCCTAAGTTATTTGGCTCTTGGTTTCCATACCACAGAATTTGACTATTTCTATTAGTACTTTAAGACAGATTTAAGTTATATGTATATTTTGTACCCTAGCCAGGTTTTATCTGTATTTATAGTAGTATAAAAAAGTGCATTTTAAATTTCAAAGAGCAAACATGTAAATATATATTGAGCCTTATCATTACATAAGTTGGAGAACCCTGGTTATTTTCCTAAAATTGAATCCTAATCACTTTCAGAATAACCAAATAGTGTTGAGCCCAAACCATTTAGAATGGAACATGGTGCTGATACACAATTTATATGGTACAAAAGTTGACAAGCACCTCAGTATTTATGAGAAAAAGGCCCATGATTTACCACTGAGTTTTTACTGTGAGTACATTTTTCAAAACATAATCAAAGTGGAATGTTATCAACACAATTATACCTTATTTAAAAGAAATATTATTTCTGGGCTTGGTGCCTATAGCACAGTGGTTACAGCATCAGCCACATACACTGAAATTGGCAAGTTCGAACCCTGGCCTAGACCAGCTAAATGATAATGACAGCTGCAACAAAAAATAGCTGGGCATTATAGTGGGTGCCTGTAGTCCCAGCTACTTGTGAGGCTGAGGCAAGAGAATTGCTTAAGCCCAAGAGTTTGAGGTTGCTGTGAGCGGCGATGTCATGGCACTCTACCGAGGGCAACATAGTAAGACTCTGTCTCAAAACATATATATATATGTTATTTCTAAAACTCAAAATTAAATAGTGGTTCTGTTTTTTAATATGCATTTTCTGATATATTAGTGAATCATATTTGACATTCTATAAATTATAATGTTTGTATACTGAGATTGTCATCTATGCTGTAACATGATGAAGGCAATATTTGTCAGTTCCACCAAACTGAATAATTGTGACTTAAAAGTTAGAGTCAATGCTTCCATTTACCCTATATGGTTCTTTGATTTATACTCATCAAATATAGTCTAGTAATCTGCTGTAATAGATAACTGATTGATTTTAAGAAATACTCACTAAAAGAGTAAATGCTACACACCAAGTATCTCCTTTCTTTGTGTCCTGGAGGTCTAGTTTCTGATATCATAGATATATGTGATTTCTAAAATATTTAAAACTTTTTGATAAATATTGGAAAATGCATCAAGTGATTCTAAATATTTAAACATATATTGCTTGTATATCATAAAATGTATAAATAGTGGTGCCTAGAGTTAAGGCCGCAGAGATGTTCAGGTCAGGTTTATTGAAAAGGGAAGGTGACCCACCTGGGCAGTGCAAAGCAGGCATCTGCGCCGTGGGGGCAATTAGAGGCCCTTTTTTATATGTGATGATGGGGGCTGGGCAAATTCCACTGTTTGTCTAGAAAGGTAGGGTCTTTTGGCACAGACTTCTCAGGGAGTGGGCTAGCCAGATCTGTTGTGTCATTGTTTTAGGAGGAAAGGAGAAAGAGAAAGAGGGGAAAGGATTTGTGTGTGGCTGTGTTAGGCCCCCCAACATTTATATAATCCTGATTCAACAGTTTCTATGCCTTGGTAGTTTTGTTTGCTTAAAACATGCCTTTTTGTATACAAGGTGGCCATAAAGTTCACGTGCAATTTTAAATTACACACTAACTCTATGACCACCCTGCATATTTCCACTGGTAATCCAGTTTTACCTAATCAGGCAGATTTCTCACACTGGGCATTATTGACTGTATTATGCATTTATTAAATGATCTATTTGACTTAGAGTATATAATTTGTACTTATAATAAACTGAATATCAAATAGATAACTATCTAGACATTTTTATCCTAGTTCTTTTAATTGAAACAAAATCTGATTCTCAGGTGCTTCTAAATTATTTGCCACTTGTATAGGGTAATCAATTGTTTATCCACCTAATTGTCTAAATACTTTACTTAGGTTCAAGAACAATTTCTTGAAGACTGTAAAAACTGGGTCGTTCTGTGTTTTGTTGGTTCCGTTTTAATCATCTGTAGCTTGATTATGGTAATAACATTTTAGACAGCAATTATTACTGTTTTTAAGGCCCATTTATTTGGGCCTTTATGGTTTTGCTTCAAATGTACATGTAAAAATGCACATACTTATACATAGGTCTGTATAAATTAAATTTGATATTCTAAAATTAGAAATGCAAGACTTTGACATTTTCTTATGATGAATTTTAAATACACATAAAAGTACAAAAAATATACTACATTCTAGATTTAGCCATTGTTAACATTTTACCATACTTCTCTTATTTTATGAAGTATTTTAAGGTAGAGTCCAAATAATATAAAATATTACTTTTTTATATATAAAAATACTTCCAGATATATCTCTACAAATAGGAATTCTGATATATAACCTAATCCCATTATCGTACATTTTTATTAACAATAATTCCTTAATATTCTCACTCCCAAGGTATATGTATTTTTTTCCTTTTTTTAAATTTCATGTTAATGTCAGGGTACAAACAACTAGGTTACAATGTTTATATTTGTTAGGTAGAGACCCTCTTGTAATTGTGTCCCACACCCAAGAGGTGTGCCATATGCCCTTACGTTGTCCCCGTTAAGTGGAAACCCATCTCCGAGTATATTTAAATTTTCCTGTTAATTAAAAAAAGAACCTTTTTATTGTTTTATCAAAACTGAAATAATCTCACATATTGCATTAGGTTGCTACGTCTCTTCCATCTCTTTTCATCTCTAGACCAGTGCCGTTCAATAGAACTTATCCAGGGGGGAATGCACTAGTTCCCAGCACGACAGCCACTAGTAAGATGTGGCCATTAAGCACCTGAAATATGGCTAGTGCCTCTCAGGAACAAAATTTTTAATTTTACTGAATTTAAGCAGCTTCATTTTAACAGCCACCTTTCCTTTTTCTTTTTTTTTTTCTTTTTTTTTTTTGAGACAAGAGTCTCAAGCTGTCACCCTGGGTAAAGTGCCAAGGCATCACAGTTCACAGCAACCTCAAACTCTTGGGCTTAAGCTATTCTCTTGCCTCAGCTCCCAAGTAGCTGGGACTACAGGCGCCTGCCACAACGCCTGGCTATTTTTTGGTTGCAGTTGTCCTTGTTGTTTTAGCTGACCCAGGCGGGGTTCGAAACTGCCAGCCTAGGTGTATGCGGCTGGCGCCCTCCCCACTGAGCTATGGGCGCCGCCAACAGGCACCTTTCCTAACTCTCTTCTTGAAGTCAACCGTTTCCCCATGGTGCTCTGAATCCTTTTAGGGTGAAATGGTTTGTAGAGATCAAAATCTGGGTGCTAAATATGCCCATTGTTGTGCGGGTTGTCATTGAGACGCAATGAATTTTAATAACTCAGAACTCACCATATATCCCCTCATCTGTAAGCTATAATGCTTAAATAGAAGCTTTTTTTTTTTTTTTTGAGACAGAGCCTCAAGCTGTCACCCTGGATAGAGTGCTGTGGCATCACAGCTCACAGCAACCTCCAATTCCTGGGCTCAAGCGAGTCTCCTGCCTCTGCCTCCCAAGTAGCTGGGACTATAGGC
>CAUYRH010021303.1:0-20935 GCA_963574655.1 Perodicticus potto | reverse complement strand
CAAGCTAGAGCAATCTGGGGTCAGAGCAATCCATGCCCTTTGCCCTCCACCACCATATAGATGAAGCTCACGTCCATACACCAAAGGCAGCCCTGGCTCTGGCAATGCCCAAATAACCCAGGATAACCACAACTGTGCTTGGAAGTCAACGGCACAGCCAGGACCCTGGAGGGCACACATCAGCCTTGCTCCCCTCGCTCTGTGACCAAGGCTGGGTTGGAAGAGACCGCATAAAGGCTGCCTGCAGCTGGAGGGCAATATGGGCCAATGGCAACGTGGCTTGGGCAAGGAGGGGCTGCCGCAGGAGCTGACAGGAGGCAGGCCCCACTGTCACCCCAGGTCAGGAGTGGCCTAGAAGGAGCACAATGGAGGGCAAGAAAACACAGCCAGCAGATCCCGCCGTCTGCAAGGAGCAGTGGTGTGTGCGCAGCTCAGGAGGACAGGTGCTAACAGATGGGCTCACCCACCACCGTTCAGAGCTAAGTGCGAAGGCAGGAGGGCACAGACCCTTGGCGAGGAACAGGCCAGAGCACCACAGGTTCACATCTGCAGCCCATCAGTGGCCCCTGCCCTGCCGCCACCACCTGGGACATGGGCAAGATGGTGACCCCTCAGTTCACGGGGAGGGGAAGCTTTTCTCCTTCCTCTGTCAACTACAGTGGGAGAGCCTGGTCGGAGAGAAGGCTCTGACTCCCCAAGTCCCACCGTCCTCCTCCCTTTCCCCAACCTCTCCACTGTGCCTTCCGCCTCTGCCACAGGGAACTCACCCCGCCAGGGTCCCTCCCCACACGGGGTGTGGCAGCTGAGGGTGGGGGTGAGATCATATCCGTATCCACAGCAGAACTCTGCATCCAGCTGTTCAGATACTTCAAGAACTGGGCCTCCTTTTCTGTTGTTATTTTTTCTAAATCATGTAGAAAAAGGGGCGAGGGGGAAGGAAGGCGACAGACAGATGGTTCTGAGAACAACTCACAGAGGACAGACCCACCACAGGACCTGGAGGGATGTAGCATCATTCAGCAGCAAGAAGGGAAGAAATGAGCACAAACCTGACTGAGGTGGGACAGCCGCCCAGTACCTTGCAAGGTGTGGAGGGGGCTATAGGCCCAGCCAGGTGCAGGGCAGGAGACCCGCCTGCAGACCAGTGATTCCCTGAGATAACCCTGAACCAACCACAGCCCCGAGGCCCTGAGAACAACTGAGCCACACTGCACCTGCTGTGAAAATCACGAGTCGGCCTTTGACCTTGGCACTGACCTTCGGGCTACAGCAGTTCTTGGTATGGCTGTGGCAGATGCCCCACCAGTTGAAGAAGAGTCTCAGTGGACTTGGGGTCCCCACACAGAATCCACCTGCAGAGTCGCCTTAAACCCTACACCCCGTCTGGGCACACCAGGGGTGGGGACAGGCAGGAGGGGTATCTGCTATAAGTCCAGGCCCCACTGAGGGCACGGTATGACAATCCCCACCCTGGGGACCCTGAGTGGGCAGTGCCCACCATGGGTCTTCCTTCCCAGCTCCGCGGATGTTTCTCCATTGAGGCCTCCCCTGCCCTCTCCCTCAACCCCATGCTGGGCGTGACATCTCCAGGAAAAGGAGGCATTTAAACTCGAAAGGAAGGACTCTGAGACTTGGTCATTCTCAATTTGGGGTCCTTCAAGATTGAGAAGGAAAAAGAAAGAATGAAATATGAGCCTTCCCATTCACGAGTGTTATAAACAGTTATAATTTAGCACTGAATAATTGGTTGCCATGGGAACCGCTGCAGTACAGGTTGAAATCATTTCTCCCTCCTGTGCGCTAGGGTCTGACAAGGAGCTTCATCTACATATGCTCAGGTTCCGGGCTGCAGCCGGGTTATTTTATGTAAATCAGAATCCACGACTTGCTGCTTGGGGCACCCTGGCCCCTCTGCCGCCTCATCTGGGAGCCCCTGGTTGGGGGAGGACAGGGGCCCCATGTGCTGGGCAGGTGGGCAAGGGGCGCAGGGCAGCCAGGAGCCTGCTCTCCGGTTGCTACAGGTTCCAGCGCCCCCAGATCTGACAGCTGGCTGGAGCCAGGATCTCAGGAACATGAAGGAGGGCAGCCACAGCCGGGGGGCGGGGAGCTTCAGGGAGGCCTCTGTCCACCCTACCCCTTCTGAGAACCTGAATTGCATGCCAGTAGAGAGGGAAGAGAGAGAGCCAGAAAGTGGGGAGCATGGAGAACATGAGGAAAATGAGGCAGGAGAGGAAGGAAGAAATGGAGGGAGGGAGGGAGGAGGGAAGGAGACAGAGGAGGGCTCTCCCAGAGATTCACAAAGCAAAGACCAAACACAGGCCAGAGAGGGAGACGGAGTGTGGGACCCAGAGAGACAGACGCAAACAGAAACGTGTTCTCAGAGAAAGGAGGGAGGGAAAGGACCTGGAAATGAGAGAGCCCAACAACTAGCCCCTCTCACCTCAGAGGCCACCAGACCCCCTGCCCCAGGCCCTGCCCACCCCCAGCCTCCTTCCTGGCCAGTGTCACTGCTGTCCCCGGGGGGTGGGGGGAACGGGCAGAAAAGCCAGCCGTACCTGGGGAAAGGACGGGACTCCCACGGGCCATTGCTGCACACTGCTGGGTCCTTTCCAGCACTTGAGAATGAGGCAGACCCAGTCTAAAAGCCTGAGACCCAATGGCCAGATGACATTGCCCCTCTCGGCCTAGCCTCCCACCCAGGTCCTAACTTGAAGGACGTGGGGGGTGCACATGAAGGAGCCTCCACCATCAGCCACTAAGGGCCACAACCCTAGAATCCACCTCACCCCCAGGCCACAGAGCCCAGGTCTGAGGGGTCTGGGGCAGCAGCAGGAGCTTTCACAGCTTCAATCACAAAGTCTCAAGCCTACTTCCCGGGGTCCTGCACCACCTGCCCTGTGCCTGGCACAGATGTCCGGGGCCAGGGGACAGCATCAGTGGAAGGGGAGGGAGGGAGCCCCAGCTAGGAATCTGGGGACCCTCCGCATTGAAGGGGCTAGTTTCCAGCACCTTCTTCAGTGGGAAGCCTTCAGGCTTAGAGTCCCCTCTTCCCCCTCCTGCTTCCATGTCCCCATCTAAATAGCAGACTGGGGGCCTCACCCTCAGAAGATAAGGGAGCCTCAGAGCACAGGCCAGTGAGTGTGCAGAAACATGGACCTTGTAGGTGTTCCCCTAACCCATGTCCTTCCTACGGGCAGCCCACACACTGGCCCCATGGTGGGGTGTCCTGGGAGGAGATGGACACACATCGACCCTGGATATCATCCCTGGCTGAGAAAGAGCTTAGGGCAACAGAGGAGGAGGATGGATTGGGCGGGGGCCCAGAGTCTCTCCAGGCACATATATAAACACACACGTTGTTGTTGTTGTTGTTGTTGTTGTTGTTAGAGACAGAGTCTTACTTTATCGCCCTCGGTAGAGTGCTGTGGCGTCACACAGCTCACAGCAACCTCCAATTCCTGGGCTTAGGCAATTCTCTTGCCTCAGCCTCCCAAGTAGCTGGGACTACAGGCGCCCGCCACAACGCCCGGCTATTTTTCTGTTTTGCAGTTTGGCCGTGCCTGGGTTTGAACTTGCCATCTTCGGTATATGGGGCCGGCGCCCTACTCAATGAGCCACAGGAGCCGCCCAACACACACTTTTTACATACATATGTGCACAAGGGGGGGGGGGCCTGGTGGGCAACCAGCCAAGTGCCAAGGGGCTAAGCTGGGGCTTGGAGGGGTGCTTTGGGGACACAGCGGAGGAGCCCAGACAGGGAGCCATGCTCTTCTTCCACATGCTGCAGGCTGCAGGGGCAGCACGAGGCTGGAGCTGGAAGAGCACAGGGGACAAATGCTAACCCCAACCCAGACCAAGAGCACAGCGGGAGGACGCGGCTGAGGTGGGTCTGACCAGAGAGCGTGGGGGCCGACAGCCTCCCAGCCTCCCCAGCACCTTGAGGAACGGGAGCAGCGTCCAGACAGCTCGGCCCTCTAGATGCGCCCAGGCTGGTACCAGATAAGAGAAGAAACAGGCTGCATGGGGAGGTTAGGGCCCCAAATGCCTCTGAGTTGAGAGGGGATGCCCCAGGTCCTTCAAGTTAGGACCTGGGTGGGAGGCTAGGCGGAGAGGGGATACAGAATCAAGGCTCAGTCAGGCAGTGGCTCTCGCCACCTGCCACAACCATCTCTCCCTCCTCAGGGGTCTCTGCTTCTGCTCCTGCAGCCAGCAGAGGAGGCTGCCAGGCTGAATCCCGTCACTTCCCTGCTCTGCTCAGAGCCTTTACTGACAACTCTCAAGGGACAGTCAGATGCCCACAGTGGGCCCCAAAACCTCATAGCAAGGAGTGACTCAACTTAGGACAGCCTCCCCAGGCCTCCACACCTCACCCTGCAGGGGCCTGGACCCAGGCCTGGCTCTCCCCAGGGCACTCCAGCCCATTATCACCTCCCTTCCCACTGGGTCCTCACAAGGCGAGGGCAGGTGGGTCCCCTTTGGGCAGAGGAAACAAGAAGGCCACAGAGCTACAAGCACATTCCCTTGGGACAGGCAGGACAGGAAGGACCAGGACTGGCGGGGGCCGGTTGCACGCAGCTGACAGCCCTGGGTTCAGATCTCACCACAGTGCAAGGTCACCTCTGAGTCTTCAGGACCCCTCTCCCCACAGGGCTCCCCAAAGGATCAGAGGTGAAGCCCAAGAGGTACAGAGTTGCATGTGGTAGAAAACAAGAACTGTCAGTGTCCTAGTCCAAGTAGGAAGGGCTTTAAGGGGCAGGTCTGCCTCAGTTTCCCCATCTTCCCTGCAGCTATCATCATCCCTGTCCCATTGATGGGCGGGGACAGTGAGTCTGCAGAAAGCCCAGGGAAGCAAGCTCCAAATGGTCAGCTGTAGGGGCAGACAACAACCCAGAGTCAGCAGACCATGCAGTGACCTCTCCTGTCCAGAACCAGCCAAGAACAAGAAAGTGGCGGGGAAAGCAGAGGTCACTGTGGCCGAACCCGGCATTGATGGTAGCCATCCTGCACCAGGGCCCCGCTACTCTCCTCTGACTTCATTTTCCTTGGGTTTTTCCTTTTTTTTTAAGACAGACTCTCACTCTGTCACCCCCAATAGAATGCCATGGTGTCACAGCTCACAGCAACCTCAGACTCTTGGGCTCAAGCGATTCTCTTGCCTCAGCCTCCCAAGTAGCTGGGACTACAGGCGCCTGCCACAATGCCTGGCTATTTTTAGAGGCAGGGGTCTTGCTCTAGCTCAGGCTGGTCTCGAACTTGGAGCTCAGGCAATCTACCCACCTGGGTCTCCCAGAGTGCTGAGATTACAAGCGTGAGCCACCCCACCAGGCCTTTTCCTCGGGTTTCATAAGAGGCCGCTATGGAGCAAGGGGGGCAGAGAACCAGGGGGAGGTGCAGTGTCAACAGAAAGGGGCCCTGCCCTGCACAGGGCAGCCAGGATGGGGCAGAGGGACATCCATCCTCTGACACCCTGCCCAAGACACAGAACACGTCCCACATGTCTCAGAAAGGCTTCTATAAACAACATTCCACACCAGAAACTGGTTTTGACATTTTTCTCTCCAACTCAGCTGGTAGAAACCCTGGCTCTCCCAGGTGCGAGTCCTCAGCGGCTGGAGGACACAGCCAGGACCCCACCGCCCCACCCTGCCATCTCAGGCCCCCTCACCTCTTTCTTCTTCCGCTTCCCTTTGGACTTGTTCTCCTTGAGCTTCTTGGACTTCTTCTTCTTGGGAAGGCTCACGGGCTCCACAGGAAAAAAGTCATCGAAGGCTTCAAGACCACCATCTTCTTCTTCTGGAAGAGTCAGAAGGGGATTCTTCACTTCGCTCAGGGTCCAGGGAACCAGGGCCCCACCCACCGTCACCCAACCATACCAGGCAGGGCCACCCTGCCCTCCCCAGACCTCACCCTCTGGGCCTTTCCTTCCCTCCTCTGCAAAATGGGACATCCCCTGTCCCTGGTATGACAGTGCTCAGAAGACGGAACCTTGATACACAAAACACCGAGTCACTGACTAGGCAGCCACCCCAAGGAACAGAAAGCCCCAGGAGAGGTGGAGGCCGACAGAGCAGAAGGCCCACCTTCACGAGGCCTGTCTCTGCTCCTATCCCCCAGAATCACGGCATGGCCAGGAGGCGGCTTGTGAATGCAGGAGAATAGTGATGCTTGGGCCCCCCCACCCACCAGAGCCAGCAGGGCTACGTAGGAGAAGCCCACCAAGGAGGAGGCCAGGTCACCCCATGGATTTAGCAGAATCCCCCTCAGGTCAGGAATCACAGATCTCACTGCTCCCCATCCTGCCCCTTCGCACCCACACAGGTGCACACACAGGTACACACTGTTCCAGCCCAGACACACACACATAACGGATGCCAAGTGTAGTCCAGCTGGCCCCACTAAGATGTCAAACTGTACAGAGAGATGCTGCACCCACCACCCATGGGCTTGCGAGAGCTTCCCACAATTCCCGAATTCCCCGCTCCATTCAAGACTTTAAAGGTCAAGACGAAAGCACAGTGGGCTCAGGAAATGGGGCACCTTTGAAGAGGTGGCTGCCTGTGAATTCCATGTCTGCCACCACCCCACCTCCCCACTCACTTCCAATCCAGAAGAGAAGGCTGGGGCAGTTGGACGTTAGACCACCATGGGGGCATGGCGGCCTGGGTCTGCCTCCCACCGGGGGACTCAGGAGTAAGAAAGGGCAGCCGGGCTCAGAGCTCCCGGGCACAGACCCTGGGCCAGGAAGGGGCTCCAGGGACAGTCCTTACTTAGGGGCCACAACAGCAAGAAGACACCACCAGAAACAAATTACCCAGAGCAGAGATACGGCTACCCTCAGGGGCAAAAGGGCTTCCAGAAGGAAGAACCTCCGAGAGTCCACTAAAGGGGTCCATGAGAGAGCTGGTCCTCCACTCCAGCCTGCGGCCCAAGTGCCCCCCACCAACTCGTGTGCCCAGGAGCGTGAGTGACCCCCATCTCGTGTGTGCCTGCAACCAGGGAAGCTGCAGGAACAAAGAGAAGCAGCTGCCAGGTCCTGCCCCCACCTGGGCTGGAGCAGGGAGACACAAACGGGACAGTCAGAGTCTGAGGCCACCTCAAGTGAGACCCTGAGGAGGGAAAGAGGTCCTGGGGACACCCAGGAAGGGGGCAGAGCGTCTCCCCTGCTGAACTGAGCTTAGAAACAGAGCCCCTTACCCACAAGGATGGATACAAGACTCCTGCGTGCATAGCCAGGACACTCAACACCCACCTTCCACCTCCACACAGGTGGCCTGGGACCCCTGCCCCAGAATCTCAAGGACATTCAAGGGAAGGCTCCCACACCATGGGGGCCGCCCCTCACTCAGCCCAGCCCTAGAGGACACTGGTGGCCCAGTGGATGCCCCCCACCCCTGCATCCCACAGGACCAGTTCCTGCACATATCACCCCCCTACCAGGGGCAGACGGGGGCTGCATCACTGTCAGGGACAGGGGATGTCCTCCAGGGTGCCAAGGCTCCTCCCTACCCAGGGTGCAAGCCCCACCCTGCTCAGCACAGCCCCGTCCCATCCTGAGAGACTGGGAACGCCAAGAGGGTCCAGGCAAACATGGGGATGGTAAGGGTCAGGCTCCAGGCAGGACTGGGCACTGCCACAGGGAAGGTGGCCTGAGTGT
Organism: Perodicticus potto; assembly: GCA_963574655.1. NCBI lineage: Eukaryota > Metazoa > Chordata > Mammalia > Primates > Lorisidae > Perodicticus > Perodicticus potto. The sequence goes on along the minus strand of CAUYRH010021303.1, from coordinate 13,281 downwards.
GGTCAGGGAACTGGCAGGACAGAGGCACTGCTGAGGAAACGACCCTGTGGGGGGCACAGCTGCCATGGCCTTGGGAGGGCAGGGAGGGCATGTGGGCCAGGCCAGGCGCAGCCAGGGGAAGGCAGAGGCTGCTCCAGCTCTGTCTACCCTGTCCCCGTGAGTCCAGACATGAGAGGGGCAGGAGTTTTCAAACCAGCTGAAAATGTGTCCTGGAGGGGAGGCTCTGGGGGAATCAGTAGGACTGGCAAGGAGCAGGCTGAGAGGCCAGTGGAACGTGGTCCACACCTACCCCCTCCCCAGCCTGCCTCCGCCTCCCCCACAGGAGTCCGCCTGGGCAGAGCCACCCCTACCCTGGTGGTGCCCGGCAGCGCTTATGTAATGGGCTCTGGCTGATGCAATCTCAAGGGGGGGCAATGCCTCTGTTTCCTCCCAGCTGTCCCCTCTACGCAGGGCAGACTAAGGAGGGCCAGCCAGCACACTGCCACTGACTGACCGACTGACCAGCAGAACAGACAGGGTATGCACACATGGCCGCAGGAGGTTCTGGAAGGAAGCCCAGGAGCTGCCTGGGAGTGGGGAGGAGGGGACCCAGGTTCTGGTCCTAATCTACACCCAGAACGAGCCTCTGAGGACATGGCCCCAGGCCCTCTGTCATGGGACAGACTCCCCCCCTCGCCATTCTCAGAAGACCTCACTGTCCAGGGCCATCTGCCTGATGAAACCCTCCTCTGGAAAGGTTGGGAGCTAGCACATGAAGCCGGGGAAGAAACTGGCCTACACCTTCTCTGACAGGTCCTTCCTCTCCCCACACAGCTTCTGTTGGGGTCCCCAAGGACACCACAGGCCTGACCCTCTGTGACACTGCCTCCCACCCCACACATTCTGGTCTTCAGCCAAGCCCAGCCCCCTCCACCCACTCAGACCCTCTTCCTCCTCTGCAACACACCCTGAGCTTTCAAAACCAAACCCAGGGAGTCACCACCCAAGCCACCTGATCATCAGCCACAGCTTGAGCACCCAGCCCTGTGCCCCATGCACCACCCCCCACCTCTCCTCCCAGCAGCCCATCTGGTGGGCAGAGCAGGGGCTCAGGGGCTCCACCCCCAAGAGTATGAGCCAGGGACAGGGTGGAATCCCACCTGCCCTCAGCCAAGGGGCTCCAGGGAGGAGTGGCCTCTCCATGGGACTGTGTCCTACAGGCTCTTACCCTCCAGGCCTGCCTGGCAGTGTGTTTCCAGCCAGCCCTGCCCCTCCAAGGCCATAATTAGGCCATTATTAGCTGAGTTATCTCTTGCCTCTGAGCTTCCACTCAAAAGGGGCCTGGAGAAGAGGCAGGTGGAGTCTGAGTCCGGCCTGCTGCTGCTTTCTCTTGAGTTCACCCAGCCCTTCACTCAGCCCACAGGACCCCAGACTGGTCACAGTTCAGCCACATGCGGAGGCCGCTCTCAAGGTAATGCACCATAATGGCTGAAGCAGCCAATACCTGTGCACCACCTGCACCAGGCTCAAAGCAAAGGGCATTGATAAATTCACATTAATTCGGCCAGGTGCAGTAGCTAGGCCTATAATCCTAGCACTCTGGGAGGCCAAGGCGGGTGGATTGCCTCAGCTCATGGGTTTGAGACCAGCCTGAGCAAGAGCAAAACCCCATCTCTAAAAACAGCTGAGCATTGTGGTGGTCGCCTGTAGCCCCAGCTACTCGGGAGGCTGAGGCGAGAGAATCGCTTGAACCCAAGAGTTTGAGGCTGCTATGAGCTGTGATGCCACAGCACTCTACCCAGTGTGACAAAGTGAGACTGTCTCAAAAAAAAAAAACTTTTACATTAATTCATCCCTCTACACAGCAACCTTGGGAGATGGGTACTATTCTAATCTCCATTTGCAGGGAAACTGAGGCTCCAAGGGCCTCACAGCTGGCAGATGGCAGAGCCAGCTTTGAGCCCAGGCCGGTCCCTGGTGTGAAAGGTCACAGAGGCCCCTCAAGGGCCAAGCCTGGTCCCCAGGCAGTACCACCTACACACCTTCACAGGTCACGCCTAGGCTCCAGCCCCCACCTCCTGAAGGGCTTGGGGAACACAAGGTGATCAGAGCAAGAGAGAAGCCCAGGACTGCAGGAAAGCGAGGTCATCTGACTCTGAGTTGCCAAAGGATTTGCGGGACAAGAGCGAGGACAAGAGCTCCATCACCAAGGTGACTGTCCCCTCCAGGGCCTAGGACAGGGGTTCCTGCTCCCCACCTGCCAGCCAACACCAAGCAGGGAACGAGGCCACCTGGTGGCCAGCAGACAGCAGCACAGGGCTTCAAACCACTACAGGTTCCTCGGCAAGTCCCTTCTCCATGAGCCTGTTTCTTCATCTGTAAAATGGGCCTAAGACTGCAGCCTTTCTCGGAGGGCGACAGAAACTGAGAATGAAAAGTGCCAGCAGTAATAGCCGGGCGTTGTGGCGGGCGCCTATACTCCACTCAGAAGGCTGAGGCAAGAGACTTGCCTAAGCCCTGGAGTTGGAGGTTGCTGTGAGATGTGTGACGCCACAGCACTCCACTGAGGGCGATAAAGTGAGACTCTGTCTCTACCAAAAAAAAAAGGAGTGCCCAGAAGGTGCTCAGCAATGGTGGGCAGAGCCCCAGGAAGCCCCGAGGACTCGGGTGAGGGCTGGTGAGGGCGCAGGAGGTGGTGGTCTCTGGTTTACGCACTATTGGGCCACAGGTTCTCTAGACCACCCAAGGGCTGGCCAAGGAGGGTTCCCATTAGTCCTTGGACCTCCACCTACTGCACAAGCTTTATGCTGATGGGGGGGGAGGTACTACTGCCCAAAAAAGGATTAATAATTTATTTATGACATTTAACAAAACCCAGATACCACTTCACTGGCATCTCACCAAAAGCAAGCATCAGTCCTGGGTAGGGAGGGATGAGTGTAGGGGCAACTGAGCCTGGGGCCCAGGGAATGGGGGTGGGGGTGAGAAGGCAAGAGGCAAGGAGGGGAGGGGCTTAGAGACCCTGAGAGAACAGAGAGGGACAGCCAGGCAGAAATGGGACGCTCAGAGGCAAGACCTAGGGTAGACAAAAACTGACAGACATGGGGACAGAGCAAGAGAAAGGGACAGTGGAGAGAAGGAAGCAAGGACAGAGCCACAGAGAGAAGCAGAAAGTCTCAAAGTTTTTCTAGTTAAACACCACTCACTGCTTTCAGTACCTGGCACAAACAGGGTACAATGGGTGGATGGTGAATAGATGGATGGACAGTGGATAGCACGATGGATAGACGGATAACTGAATGGTGGATGGGTAGGTAGATAGATGGGTGGTGCATGGATGGACAGTTGGATGATGGATGGATTGTTAGTGGATGGATAGACGGACAGTGGGTGGGTAGACGGACAGTGGGTGGGTAGACGGACGGTGGGTGGGTAGACGGACGGTGGGTGGGTACATGGACGGTGGGTGGATAGACGGACGGTGGGTGGATAGACGGACAGTGGGTGGATAGACGGACGGTGGATGGATAGACGGACGGTGGATGGATAGATGGATAGACGGACGGTGGATGGATAGACGGATGGTGGATGGATAGATGGATGGTGGATGGATAGATGGACGGTGGATGGATAGATGGATAGATGGATGGATAGATGGATGGTGGATGGATAGATGGATAGTGGATGGATAGATGGATAGATGGATGGTGGATGGATAGATAGGGAATGGACAGATGGATGGTGAATGGACATATGGATGGTGGACAGATAATGTATGGTGGATGGATGTACAGATGAGTGATGGATGGACAGAGGGGTGGTAGATAGATATGTAAATGGCAGATGGGTAGATAGATGGGTGGTAGATGAATAGGTGGATAGATGGAGGATGAATGGGTGGCGACTAGACGGTTAGTTGGTTGGTTTTATGGGTGGATGGGTAGTGTTTGGGTGGCCAGATAAATACATGGATAGATGAATAGATGGGTAAGTGACAAGATGATGAAATGACAGACGGATCTTAGGCCCAGATCAACTTGGAGTAAGAATGAACAATCCACTAGCTAAGCCACTGGACAAAGTGTACTGATCACCTTGCTCCTCCAGAAAAGGATATTAAATACAATCAGCCTCCCTGGGAGCCCCCCAGATCCACATTTTCTTGGGGGAGAGGGATAACCTAAAAGCTCAAGGCCCTTTAGGAATCCTGACTGTCACTTTCTCCTGCTCCCTTGGCCTAAGAAAGCCTGAGAAGCTCACAGGCTAGGGCTAATCAAATGCCACTGGGGCCAGTCAGGAGAGCCTGGGCTCACCAGCTTTGGCTGGGATTGAAGAAGGGCTGGGTCAGCCAAGCAGGGAACTTGCCTGCCCAGCAGTCACCCTAAGAGTGGTTAGAGCCACATCTTATGAGCCCCTCTCCTGCTTCCCTCCAGCCCTACCCCAGGCTTCACACTCCCAGCCCTCCTCCCACCCAGGCTCCCATGCCCCCAGCCTTACTGAATGAGGGTATAAATCTTGGAAGCATTTTCTTGGGTAAGGCAGGACAGCTGCCCTCCTTGAAAGGTGCTAATTATACCAGGCACAGTTTACTGAGCACCTATTATGTTCTGGGCACTGTGACCTAAATGTTCCACATGTACTATCTCACTAGTCCTCACAATAACCCTCTATGAGGTAGTTAGTGCAATGTCCCCATTCTGGGGACACTGAGGCAGAGCACTGGGTAGCTTGTCCAAACCCATGCAGCTAATAAGTGGCAGAGCTGGGATTCAGGCCCTCACTTTGACCAGCTGTCCAACTCCCAAGAGCATTTGGTAGCTGCTGGTCCCCAGGCCAGAAGAGGTGGGTACCCACATGGCCTTCCTCCTCAGAGCAGGCTCCCCCACCTGCCTTCATACAAGAACACTGCCGAGAGAGAGCAGTGTTCTGAGGGGGGTCCTGATACCAGCAGTGTCAAAAGAGGAAACAAGTCACAAGCAACGAGTCTGAAGATAGCACCTCCCGCTACAAACTGCAGCATTTGGGAACCAGCTGGTGCTAGGTCTGGGGTGTCACAAAGGGCTGTGATGGAGAGCCTGACACAAGGCCTGACTGGGGCTGCCTACATGGCCAGGAGCCACAGGTGACCTAGGAACTCCCAAGCACTCAGTCACCTAGACCACAGCCATGTCTCAGGTACGCACAGTTCCAGGCCCTGGGTATGGGAGGTGAACAAGGGAGTCACACTAGGGAGAAGTGCACAGACACAGAAGTAAACTGGGGATAATATTCCAGAGAGGAGCAAGGGTTGCTGAGAAAATAAAGCATGACCCTGGGTCTAAGAGTAATGGGGGCCACGCCTGAGTCAGGGGTCCCTACCCATCGTAGCATTTGAGCTGGAACCTAAATGACCAGGAGGCAGCTTTGAACAGAGAAAAGAACAGGTCAGACAGGGGTCACGGTCAGGACCCAAAGGCAGGATGGAGTTTGGAGGATTCCAGAAGCAACAAGGAGGCCCATGTGGCTGCACTGCAGAACAAGGGGGCTTGGGGGGAAAGGAGGATTACAACAAGGGCTTTGTGACTAATCCAAGTCATAGGAGATGAGGTCTCACCTGTGTGCACAGGTGACCCTGGCTGCTGAGCAGGGGAGCCCAGCAGGAGAGGACAGAGGCTTGGACCCGGAATGTGGAGAGGAGCTTGGGAAGGCTCTGAAGGCAGCGCAGCTGGTCTTGCTGAGGGGCCAGAATCCCCAGGCCAGAGAGGCCAAGCAGGCCGTCTCCTCTGCAGGCTCTGGGACAGCCTCGCCTGCTCTTCTGGAGTGGGGGCTAGGGGAAGAACAGCAGCAGACTTTGACCCCAGAAGCCCAACCTCTGGGCCCAGGGGTGAGTGCTCCCCTAGCCTGGGGGCATGTTCCTTGGGCTCCTTCCCTCCCCCAGCTCCTCATCCCAACACAATCGGGCACCTGGAGTATGAGACCAGAAATGGGACCAGAGACTCCATCAGGAGGTCCATGAAAAGCCCCAGAAAAGAGCCCATTACAGCTGTCCACTGCCCCCAACGGTGCCACAAAGGGGCCACACCCCAATCACCACCATGACTATCTGAGGAAACCAGTGTACCGGCTCACTGATGGGCCAGCCTCCCGGGGACAAAACAGCCCCAGGTTTCCATGCCTGTGCTTGGCCTCTGTGTCACCCTCTGGGGAATGGGTCTGAGTCGACAGACCAGAGATATAACAATCAACATTGTCCAGGCAATCCTGCCCCCACATGGGGGACACCCTACCTCTACTCCTGACTCTAGGAGGCTCTTTGCCCATTTACCTTGTCTTAAAGTTGAGGGAAGACCAGGCTCCTGCAGTGGCCCAGTCACAGCCCTGAACCACTAAGCCAACAAGCAGGCAAACAGCAGTGGTGGGGGGTGTGAACACCTGGTGGGAGCCCCTCATTGAGGAGACTGGGAGCTGCCCTGTCTCCTGCCACACACAATTTGTGGAATATTCTCACCCCTGGAGAAGGTGCTCCTAGGGGCCAAATGCACATTCCTGGGTTGAGGAGAGCCCTCTTGACCTCCCACTAGTGTCTCAGAAGTCCGGAGGAGACAGAGTTGGTACCAGAAAGCAGGAAAATAGTAATTCCCCGCCCCCAAGGGAGGGCGCAAGACTGGTTCACAGGGTGGGGCCCTACCCAGCTTGGTGAGGAGGGCGGGAACGTCCCAAACCAACGGTGAGCAGTTAACTAAAGAATTCTCCTGCAAGGGAACCCCTGACGAACAAACCCTATTTGTGCCAAATTGTGAGAGATAAGAGAGACGGCAAGGGCAAGGGCGGTGGCCCTAGGGTGTCAGGCCCTTAGCCAAAGCCGGGTGGGTTGGGAACGCCACTATACTGAGCGACGGAGGACTGGGGACAGCGGCGAGCGCTGGGGCGCGTCAGGAGGACGCCGGCGCCTGGGCAAAGTGCTTGGGAGCGGCCGGGAAAGGGGAGCAGAAGTCCGAGCCCTCGCGCCCCGGCACGGAGCCCTTCTGGGCCCGGAGGCAGGGAAGCCGTCCCAGCCTGATGATCGCCCCGCTCCGGGCCCCACCCAGCCCGCCTTGCGGCCCACACGGGCTGGGGCCGGGGCTGGGTCCCGCCTGCCCGCGGCCAGGCCAAAGGCGCGCGGCGGCGAGCTGAGAGCGCGGGGTTCGCCGCGCCAGGAGCCAGCGCGACTCCCGCCCCCTTCAAGGGCACGCGGGCTGACCCCGGCGGCGCCGCGCCCCCTCCTCGCCGGGGCGCCCAGTGCAGGCCCCTCCCGCCGTCCTCGGGCCCGCCCGGCCCGCGCCGCGGCCGGGGGAGTCGATCGCACCCCGCCCTTGGCTGCCGGGCGCCGCGCCCCAGCGCTCGCCCAGCCCCGCGCCCTTGGCAGCGCGGCGCCAGGAGGGCGGGAGCGCAGCCCGCAGCCCGGGCGCCCCTCCTGCGCGGCGCCAGCACGGCCGCGCCGCTCCCGCAACCCGCGCGCCCCGGCCCGGCCCGGCCCGTCTCGGCGCCCCCAGCTCCGGCCACGGCGCACGGCGCCCCGCTCACCTGACATCTCGTCCTCGTTCTCCATCTCCTCGGCGAACAGCCGCGGCAGCTCCTCCTCGGTGCCCAGCGGGCCCCGCATGCCCGGCGCGGGGAGGAGGGGAGGTGGGCGCCCCCCCTCCCGCCGGGCGCGGTGCCAGCCTTAACCCGTCCGCTGCCGGACGGGCACGCGCGGCGGGCGAGGCGGCCTCGGCGAGAAGATGGCGGCCGCCGGCCCCCCACCCCCCCAAACCTCCACCCCCCCCGTCTCGACCCCCCTTCCTCTCGGCCGCCTTAGCCTGCTCCCGCAAAGCCCGGGCCGCTCCGCCCCCCGCGCCCAGCAGCCCGAGTCCCGCAGCCGGCCGAGGGTGGCGGCGGCAGCGCCGGCGGCACAGCGGCACGGCGTGGGGGGGGCGGCACACATGCCCGGATTGTGACGTCCAGTCTGGTTGCTGTGGCAACCCCATCCCATCGTTCCGGCAGCGCGACTAGTTAACAGCAGAGAACAAGTTGGGGGGCTAGTCCTGAGTCTCCGGGTGAGGGTGGGGGATAGGGGCGCTCCGGCAGAGGGAGCCGTCGAGGAGCCCGCACGCCCGGGGACCCGACGGCCGAGCGGGCAGCTGGGACTTGGACGAGCCCAGGGAGGCGGGGAGACGCCGCCCCCGCGCACCCGGGGCAGGGCCAGCGGCCGCCACCCAGCCTGCGAAAGCGCTCGGCCCTGGGGTCCCCAAGGGCGCGGAGGCGGGGTCTCCAGGGCGGCGAGCCCAAGTTCCCCTTCAAATCACAAGCACCTGGCTCCGGCCCCGACACGCTTGTAACTCCCCTTTCAAAGAGGATTAGAAGAAAAATGTTCCGCACTTGGGGAGGGGACGCGCTGGAGACAGTGGGTCTGACTTCCCCAGAAAAGTCCATATAGGCTAGCCCCTCCCTCACCCCTCACCCCAGCTCCCACCGCCCATCAGCCCTTTTCCAAAATGCCCCTCCGGCCCAGGTCCGGTAAATGCTCAACACCCCTGTCGTCTGTGCCCCAAACTCCAGCTTAGAAGCGACACCTGTCGCGGAGAGGGAAGGTGCCGCCCACCACCAGCCCTCGGTCGTTAAAGGTGAAGATGGAAGCCAAAGCCCTTGGGAGCAAGACTGGAATTTTAAATGAGCGCTTTCAGTCTGGGCGGCAGCACGTCTTAAAGCTACTCTGAGAACGCGAAGTTCCAGCGGCCGGCAGGATCGCCAGCTCTCTAAACCCTGGAAGGGCTAGTGAAGGGAGGGCACCTGGCCTTACTGACTGGGACCAGACACGCTGAGGGAACGCGCTGGAGATCGCAGGACCGGACGAAAGGTGGAAGAAGGGGGAGGGGACCGTCCCTCTGGCACCTGCCCCTTTTGGCCAGAATTTGCCAGTGCCAACTCTGGCAGCACCAGGACGGCTTGGCGCTTCCTACCTTGGCACCTGTGGAGAACCAGGAAAGTTGAGCCCACTTGGTGAGGGCCCCTAATACCAGACTAACTGGGGAGGTGGCCACAACCCAAGCCACGAATGGTGAGTCCAAGCTTCTGACTAGAAGGCAACCGATGGCCTGGGGAGGAAGATCTGCAGCACAGTGGTCCCCCTCTTCCCACCCAGAAGAATGGCCAGAAGCCCCAAATGAAAAGGCCTGTCTGGGACAGTTTTCTGTGATGACAATGCTAGGAATCCACACTGTAAATAGTGAGATCAGCCCGCAGGAGACAGGCCAAGAAACCTAAGCCTCTGGGTCCAGGGCTGTATTTCCCCAAGGAGAAGCCACCAACTCAAGCCTTCATCTTGGGAAAGGAGCAAATACGCTAAGCACCACCAAACTCAGACACCCCATAGCTCCCAGCCCCCAGCACCTCTGTAATCCCTATCAAAGGTCCCTTGCCCCACTATAAAGAAACTCTCAACGGTATTTCTCATCTGCAGAAAACCACACACACACATGCAAACACAATACATCATTAACTTTGGCTCCAATTTCCAAGGCGAGGCTGAGAAAGTCAAGATTATCATTCAAAAAAGAACAATTCTAAGTGCTCAATTGGCAACAAATTAGAGAAGAAATAATGTCCTTCATAATGCTCCCCCTGCCCCCGAGCCCCCACTTCCCTGGGTAACACGGCCTGCTTACTGACCAAAAGGGAAATTCAGCAAAAATTGAGAGGGTAGAAACACATGGGTTTTGAACTACAAATCACCAGTAATTTTAAAGGACAACCCTCCTTGTTAAACTACTAAATGTGCATTTTAATGACAATGGGCTAAAAATGCCTAATGCTAAAGCAATCCCTAAAAAGGTGAACATTCTATAAACTCTGCAGTTTGAGAACAAGCCTATCATTAAGGTTATACTTTCAGAAGACAAGATTCTCATGTTTGCTGATCACAGAGCTCATAATTACACCTCAGTGTCAGTTCAAAAATCAAAATATTTTTTTAATATATTGGTTATAAAAGCATCAAGGAAAAAAAGTGTTTCCCAAGAACAAGAGTTAAAATAAGGAATAATCTTTTGCACATACCACACTCAACCTCCATTCCTGGGCTACATGAATTCCTCCAACAGGCACCCCAAGTCCTGCCTGAAGACAGCTCCTTGAATAGCGTGCCTTCATGCTGTGGCCACCTGATGACACGCTAGGCTTCTTCAGGGCAGTGGGGCTTGTACCTACATTGCCTCACAGCCTGCCACATAGGTCAAGGAAGAAAAACAAGAGATCAGGCTCAGTGCCTGTGGCTCAAGCAGCTAAGGCGCCCAGCCACGTACACCTGAGCTGGCGGGTTCGAATCCAGCCCGGCCCGCCAACAGCTGCAGCCAAAAAATAGCCAGATGTTGTGGCGGGCACCTGTAGTCCCAGCTACTTGGGAGGCGGAGGCAGGAGACTCGCTTGAGCCCAGGAATTGGAGGTTAGTGTGAGCTGTGATGCCATAGCACTCTATCCAGGGTGACAGCTTGAGGCTGTCTCAAAAAAAAAAAAGAGATCAAAACTCCAATGCCTGGGAGCCTCCTCCTCAGCAGAGGTCAGATAGCAGTACTCAAGATTGCAATGGCCTCTGAAATAAAGGGTCAGCACCCCCCACCCACCTCACCCCACCCGCAGTGACAAGGCCCTCATCCCATTCGAAGCCTTTTTCTCAAAGTGTGAACCTTGCACCACCTAAATCCAAATCACTTGGGGTTACAAGGGAAGAAGGAGCTTCTCAAAAGGAGGGAGCTTTCTGCTTCTGAGAGCACTTGGAGCACTTCCTGGGTCCCAGCTATGGTAGGAGCTCACTCACTCAGCTAGTCAGCACAGCCTTTACAGACTGTTTTAGCTTGGCCCAAAATAGCCTAGAAAAAAAAAAAGAATGTGGATCTCAAATCCATCCCAAAGACCAAAAAATGGCTGGATTAGAAATTCTTAAGTTTTCTGTTCCTGGAGATAAGCACCGTCATGGCATAATTTAACAGATGGTCCTCCACCTGCTTCCTTTAGGTGGCGGACCACCTCCTTGCTAGGATAGGCAACCCCCACACCACACCTCTCCTACCTTCTCCACACTCTTGAAAGAAAGGAAACCTGCACAGCTCCTTCCACCAGTACAAGCCCATTACCATGACTCAGCCAATAGGGCAGGAGCCCACCCAGCTCCTCCACTGGGGGACTGGCCTACCTCCCACTGCTGTGGTGTCTCAGCTATCCCTACCCTCGGGGTCTTTGGACCCCAACTAGCCCTGCCTTCTGTCCGATGATCACCAGCAAGATGGTCAATCCCCTGGGTATTGACAGATCTGTAGTTGCCTCTCATACAGGACCCAGGTCCATGCTGCCCCCCAAGGGACAGCATACCTTTCTGGGGAAGGAAAGGAAGCACATTATCAATGCTAACTTCTAGGCTTTCCCGAAGTTATCAGCGACTTCAGAGGAATCATCATCCCTTCAAATGGGGTCCTGCTTGCCTTCCAGGAAATCAAGTGTCCCCTAAAAAGACTGAGGCCTAAATAACCTGATATCAACTAAGACATGACCACCCAAGGGACTATAAGAAACTGAACAAACGGAGTTTCTCACCATAATAGTGGTGGTGCATGTCTGGTCTATGAAAATTAGGTCAACTTAAGAAAATGGTCAGTGCAGGGAGGTGGTCAGCTATGGAGGCTCTACTGTATTTGGTATGCTCAAACCCCCCCTTCTTCACCCATGTTTCTGGCCACCCCACAGACAACACTGGTGAGCAGTTAAGACCCATGTATCTCCATGCTTGGCTGTCCCTGAAAAGGTATATGGACACTGCCACAGAAAGACACTTTCACCACCAGAAGTGTCACAGAAGGGAAAGGACAGGCTTCCCTCCTCCATTTTTGTAGGTTTAAACGCACCACCTCTGGTATATGGGGCCGGTGTCCCACTCCTTTGAGCCACAGGTGCCGCGTGGGAAAGGACAGACTTTTTTTTTTTGCAGTTTTTGGCTAGGGTCGGGTTTGAAACCGCCACCTCTGGCATATGGGGCCAGCACCCTACTCCGTTGAGCCACAGGACAGGCTTTTAAAGGGAAACACATTAACCCTTTAGAAATGACCAGGTGCTTGTGCTTGGTGATATTAAACCACCTCTTTTTTTTTTTTTTTGTGAGACAGAGCCTCAAGCTGTCACCCTGGATAGAGTGCTGTGGCATCACAGCTCACAGCAACCTCCAGCTCCTGGGCTCAAGGGAGTCTCCTGCCTCCGTCTCCCAAAGTAGCTGGGACTACAGGTGCCCGCCACAATGCCCGGCCATTTTTTGGTTGCAGCCGTCATTGTTGTTTGGCGGGCCCGGGCTGGATTCGAACCCACTAGCTCAGGTGTATGTGGCTGGAGCCTTAGCCCGTTGAGCCACAGGCGCTGAGCCTAAACCACCTCTTATTGTAATCCCCTGGCTGCACCAACACATTCCAGGGAAGAGAGGTGTGTATGATTAACAAGATTATAGCCGTTTTCCATTTCATGACTTTTGTGAACTTATATCACTGCTTAAAACTTTCCCTAACACCAACCTCTCTGTTTCAAATCCAGTGGGGGGTGGGGGGGATGAGGCAGGTGGGGCATGAGGAGACAAACCAAAGGGTGACAGATCTAAAATGTGCCTTGAGCAGAGCCAGTGTCAATATTGAGTGCAATATCACCCGCCTTCTCACTACATATTCCCCATCAAAACCTGCCATTTGTTTGCAGCTATATTCCAGACTCTGGATCTGAAAATTCCACATATAACTCAATTAAAACCAACTCCAGAATCTCACTGGGGGGAAACTGCACAACCAAGGTGAAGAAAATGGAAAAAGGGCCCCACTCTGCCTAAGCCTAACAAAGACCAAGGTAACTGTGGTTTCAGCAACTCATCAGTGAGGACAGAGCTTTAATTGCAGAACAGATTAACATGTCAACCCTTTAAAAAAAAAAAAAAAAAGCCTTGCACAATAGTAGCCATGTGTTAGCCACTTTAATATAAAATGTGATCAAAACTCAATTACAAGAGTTCGAAAAGGCATAGAAAAACCAATGAGTTTCAACTTTATCACAAGTTTTAAAATCTGGGACTACTTTGAAAAAGCTTATAAACTAATTTCAGCCCAGAGTTAATTTTTTTCACAACCAATCCAAAAATTACTACAAGGGGACATCAATGCAACAACCAAGTGAAATTTGCCAACCCCAGTCACAAACTGATCGTCAGTAACCACCATAAGGGACATAGCCAAAGAGCAACTGATGCCTCAGTTAAGTTTGAAAGAAACTGCATCCTGTGTGCAG
>CAUYRH010021302.1:0-17446 GCA_963574655.1 Perodicticus potto | reverse complement strand
CCTCAAGCTGTCACCCTGGGCAGAGTGCCGTGGCATCACAGCTCACAGCAACCTCCAATTCCTGGGCTCAAGCGAGTCTCCTGCCTCTGCCTCCCAAGTAGCTGGGACTACAGGCGCCCGCCACAACGCCCGGCCATTTTTTGGTGTTTGACAGGCCCAGGCTGGATTCGAACCCGCCAGCTCAGGTGTACGTGGCTGGCGCCTTAGCCCGTTGAGCCACAGGCGCCGAGCCTAATTTTATTTTTTTAAGACAAAGTCTCACTGAGTGGCCTCATAGCTCACAGCAACCTCAGCCTGGTGGAGTTGAGTGATCCTCTTGCCTCAGCCTCCTAAGTAGCTGGGATTATAGGTGTCTACCACAATGCCCTGCTAACTTTTCCTCTTCTTCTTATTATTATTTTTAGTAGAGACGGGGTCTTACTCCTGCTCAGGCTAGTCTAGAACTCCTGAGTTCAAGCAAACTACCTGCCTTGCCCTCCCAGAGTGCTAGGATTCCAGAAGTGAGCCACCACGCCTGGCCTGAATCTAATTTTTTATACTCTTCCTTTTTGTCTGTTTGAAAACCATAGTTGACCACCTCCCTACACTGGGCACCTCCTTAACTCAACCTAATTCTCACAGACCGGACACGCACCATGTGCACGTATCAGTACAGGAGGCCTCGTTCCTTACGCTGACCACCTCGGTATGCTGACCGGTTTGTTACAGTCCCTTGGTGGTCACCCTACAGAAGTTCTAATGTATATCTTAAGAACAAAAGACTAACAAAAGAAAAAGAAGAGTAGGACAGACATCCTAACAATCCCAGGTTTTATTAATATCTGTTGGAAACACTGGATTAATCCAAGTGTTTACTCCCACGAAGGAGCTGAAGGCAGCAGTCAGTCCACCAGCTAACGGCCAGGAAAATGAACTGCAGCTCTCCTGGATTCCCACCGGGAGCACATGGACTTCAGGTATGTGTGCTCACGGAGCCCATATTTGGAATAAAATGTAGCAACATGTAATGATGTACAGGCAGATACGGAGTTGGAAAGGGGAGCTGGGGTGTGTGGGTCTGACATGCAGCTGTGGGGGAGGGGAGAGGACGTCTGGATTTACCTGACAGTCGGGCAGTCTTGCCTCCCGGCTAGTTGTGAGCACTGTGGCGGTACGGAGGCAGCAGGCTGCTGACAATCTACAAGAAACTGATAAATTAGACATGTATACAAAGAGATGACAGAGCAAGATGTTAGTAACAGTAACTAAGGCAGCTGCCCAGAGATTTAGTGAGGAATGAGCATTCACACAGAAGCATATTGATTAAGCATTTTTTTCCCCTGAATGATGCCAATAGAAAAGCCAGGCCTTTTTTCTTAATCAAATGCAGTATTAAAAAATTAGTGGCGTGAAATTAGTAGTGAAATTTCTCAAGTATATTAGGACCTATGTGGCCATTCCCATTTGGTATTCTGATACATCTAACAGTAAAGGGTCTATTAATACCATGAAAAGTCTTTGAGTTCTGAACTTGAACATGATGGCAGTTGCTTGTTTAGCACTCAGACCCACTATTCCAAAATGGAATATATTTGGATAACTGACTTTATCACCAGAACATACAGGCATATTGTCAGTCCCAAAGGTACACTGAGAAAAGTGTGCAAGATAATCTTTTCCGTGATTAATAGAACATTAAACAAGGAAATAATCTTTACTATTTTCTGAAAACCGACTTTACACACTGGAAAAAGGATTGTTAGCAGGAATCTTAGTATCCTTATTTTGTAGTAAATTGTTAGTGACGTGGACTGATGGGAGAAAGCTAAGCTGCAGTAACGGGGTCTCCGCTTTGTTCTTACCATTTTGAAGTCACTTAACGTAACTCACACTAGATGAACCTAGGCTAGCCTAGTAAAAGTGCACATTTTAGCTGATAGGTTACGATAATCATCTATTCCAAGAAAGCCAGAGTTCTAAAAAATCAAAAATCAGTCTGTTTATGGTACCAGGCTGACCATATTATTACAGAATCACATGAGAAGCTGGTTAGAAATGTACACATATCTGCAAAAAGATTTTTTGAATAAAGAGGCAAACTTAAAGTATTCTTAAATATTGGAAATATTTCCTCTTGCCAACTGCTTAGACTGTGTTTGCTTAACAACCCCCTTTCCTTGTATGTTATATAAATATTTAAGCCAAATTGTCACAAATTCTGTATATATAGCCTTGATTCACGAGGTTTTCCTAAAATCTAAAAGCTTGTATCTTCAGTATCACTTTTTCTAAACCCATCATATTTTCTGTTATACACGTAACAAAACTGCCTATATAACTCTAGAATGCCAACATTCCTGAAAATTACTAATGTTTTTCCATAAAACATGGCAAACACTAAAACTATCTGTAATGCAAAGTAGTGCATACGATAAGGCAGGCTTGATTTGAGGTAACTCAAGAAAACATCGTTACAGAAGAGACTTTTATCTGGGAGCGTGTTGCAGAGCAACTTACTAGCTATTATTTATCAGTAATAACGAGAAGATCTGATTCTTAATCAAGTAACTGGTGTTCAGATTACTATACACAGTAACAATTTTTCAAGTGTAGCAAACAAGTCTGTTTTCTCAGCTTTGGGAAATTCTATTTTTTCCTTTAATTCTGTTTTCCCATTTTGCAGCTTGATTAGCTCCAGATTCCCTTTTGTAGAAACTCAGAGTCTTCAGGGATCCATTCCCTGTCTTTTTAAAAATCTTTGTTCCTTTTGTCTTTTCATATCTGAGTAGCAACTTAAGAATGTCTTGGGCTCATTGAGACACTTTGACAAGGCCACCAGACGTACAGTTTTTGAGTTAATCAGATTTGTGCTGCCCTCCTATGGTATGTTTGGGTAAATGCCACAAAGGTGTCAATACCGTAAACATGAAGGCGTGAAAAACCACTGTGGACTCTTATGCCTTACATTGCCAGGAAGGTATAAACGAAGTTCTTTTAAAGCAGAGGATCGACCTCTGTGAGATGGCAATCCTTAAAATTATAGAGTAATTACAATATTAACATGGCTTCAATCTTTTTTCATATCTCAATTATATTAGAAATTGTTATATTTTTGCCAATTTAGTCACAGATTATCGTTCATTCAAAAATGTATTCTGTGATAAAATCTACAAAGCAGGTTATCAGGACCACAATGCACTCCCTTAATGAACTGCTTAATAGGTGGTATGTATTTTTTTTTGAGATAAGAGTCTCACTATGTTGCCATCGGTAGAGTGCTGTGGGGGGTCACAGCTCACAGCTACCCCAAACTCTTGGGCTTAAGCAATTTTCTTGTCTCAGCCTCACAAGTAGTAGCTGGGACTACAGGCCAATGTCCAACTATTTTTTTTTTTGTTATTGTTGTAATTGTCATTGTTGTTTAGCAGGCCTGGGCTGGGTTCAAACCCAGCACACCTCGGTGTATGTGGCTGGCTCCCTAACCACTGAGCGCGGGCACTGAGCCAGTGGTATGTATTTTTTAACATTTGTAGTGAATATCACTTTTTGTTTCTTTAGAAGTAACATCACCTCTGGCTAATTATTACTATTTTACATTTATTACAGATAAGCACTAAGTGTTATCCTTAAATTATAAAAAGTAAATTGCATAGATAAAATGGTGATAGATGAAAAATTAACTAAAATATAGCTGTATTGCTCTGGCTCAATTGTCTTGTGCAATTTCTGAATTGTACAACCTTCTAATAATGTTCACTTCGAGCCCAGCTGAACAGCAGATGTGTCTGAGCAAGCATCTTGTAAAGTGAAGGGGGTGGGTCGGGAGGCTGAGAAAGCGCCTTCCATCTCTGAGATGCTGTGGGCTCTCACTCTGCTAGACTCACTCTTGAAGGAACTCAGCCACATTTCATTGCTTACGAGGGCATCAAAGATGACAGTTATGTGACTTAAGGAGCAGGCACTGCTGTCACTTGGCCACTAGGGTTCATCTCAACCATTTAATTATCAAGTTACTAAACTCCTGTTATGTGTCAGAAACTGTGTTAGGCGGTGGGGACAAAAGGTAAACAGAAAGTATGGTTCCTGCTCCACGGAGAAAGACAAGCATATTCAATAAGCGATTACGATGAACAGTGACGATGGTGATGGTGATGACGTGACAGCAGCTGTCCTTATTTTTTGTTTACCATGTGTCAGGCACTATATGGGCACTTAATAGACATACTCTTCCTTTAACCCTGCTTTAGTAATCCCAAATTAGGAATGAGGAAAGGGGGACTTAGGTTACGTAGCTTAGCAAAGCCCACTAGGAGGTAGAGATGGGATTTGAATCCAGCATTGTAAGATCCAAGGGTTAAACTGAACCGCATTGCCTCTTACAAAGTATAGAATACTGTGGGATCTCATAGCAGAGATTAGCTACATTTAATTAGATTAACTCTAACTAAACTAAATCTTACGTGGTCAGAGAATGATTTCTGGAGATTGTGACCCGCAGGCTGACACCAAACAAAATGGTTTGGCCAGATAACTTCTTTGCAACAGCAAACATAGTCTCTATTAATACAAAGAAGCTATCTTACCATAAAATTAAAGAGTTCACTTGAAATGCTAAGAACTGAATTAGATAACACAGTAAGTTTAATGATAAGGCCACAGGTTCACTGGGCATGGTAGCTCACACCTATAATCCCAGCATTTTGGGAGGCCATGGAAGGTGAAGGTGGAAGGATCACTTGAGGCCAGGAGTTCAAGACCAGCCTGGGCAACATAGTGAGACACCTCATCCCTACAAAAAAAATATTTTATTTTATTTTTTTTAGAGACAGAGTCTCACATTATCACCCTGGGTAGAGTGCCGTGGCATCACAGCTTACAGCAACCTCCAGCTCTTGGGCTTAGACAATTCTCCTGCCTCAGCCTCCCAAGTAGCAGGGACTACAGGACCCCCCCATCCTCTGCAACGCCTGGCTATTTTTTTATTGCCGTTTGGCCAGGGCTGGGTTCAAACTCACCACCCTCGGTATATGGGGCTGGCGCCCTACTTACTAAGCTACAGGCGCTGCTCCCTACAAAAAATTTTAAAGATATATTTTTTAAATTAGCTGGGCATAGTGGCATACACCTATAGTCCCTAGCTTCTTGGGAAGTTAAGGCAAGAGGGTTGCTTGAGCTTAGGGGTTCCAGCCTGGGTGACAGAGTGAGACCACATCTCATTAAAAACAAAAAAGGCCATAGGCTGAAGAAATAGCATCGCGTACGCAAGAGATTGTTTCTTTCTTTCTTTTATTTTTTTTTAAGACCAAGCTTCAAGCTGTCACCCAGAGTGCTGTGCTGTCACAGCTCACGGCAACCTCAAACTCTTGGACTTAAGTGATTCTCTTACCTCAGCCTCCCAGGTAGCTGGGACTACAAGCGCCCACCACAATGCCCCACTATTTTTGTTGTTGCAGTTGTCATTGTTGTTTTAGCTGGCCTGGGCCAGGTTCGAATCTGCCAGCCTTGGTGTATGTGGCCAGCATCCTACTCACTGAGCTACAGACACTGCCCCCAAGAGACTTTTTTTTTTTTTTTTTGAGAGGTGGGATCTGCTCTGTCACCCAGGCTGGAGTGCAGTAGCCATTCATAGGTGCAATCATAGCACACTACAGACTCAAACTCCTGGGCTCAAGCGATCTTTTTGCCTCAGCCTCCTGAGTAGCTGGGACTACAGGCACCTGGCACAACACCTGGCTAATTTTTCTATTTTTTGTAGAGACAGGGTCTCGCTCTTGCTTGGGCTGTTCTCAAACACCTGAGCTCAAAACAATCCACCAGCCTCGGCCTCCCAGAGTACAAGGATTACAGTACTCAGCCACCACATCTGGCCTAAATGCAAACTTTTCTGATGCTAAGGCCTGTTTTCAGTTTTCTACTCGCACTACTATACCAGCTACCTTCCGCAAATACCAGTGTCATAGAGTCAAAGAAAGATAAGAACGTCACCAGAGGGTTGAGATACTGAAAGCAAGCAACTACCTCAAAAACAAAGCAAGATGAAGAGTCCAGGGATAGGGATAATATCCAATTCAAAAAGAGGTGGCTGAAAGTAACAGCCCCTTCTTTCCTTCCTGTGGTTTTATTTATTTATTTATTTATTTATTTATTTATTTTTGAGAGAGAGTCTCCCTCTGTGCCCTGGGTAGAGTATTGCGGCATCCTGGCTCACAGCAACTTCAAATTCTTGGGCTCAGGCAATCTCACTGCCTCAGCTTACTCAGTAGCTGAGACAACACTCCACTAATTTATTCCCCTTTTAGTAGAGACAGGGTCTCACTCTTGCTAAGGCTGGTCTTGAACTCCTGAGCTCAAGCAGTCCACCAGCTTTGGCCTCCAAGAGTGCTAGGATTACAGACGTGAGCCACCGCAACCGGCCAAAAGACATATTTTTTTAAGATAGAAGTCTCACTATGTTGCCCAGGCTGGTCTTGAACTCCTGGGCTCTAGCAATCCTTCCACCTTGGCCTCCTAAAGTGCTAAGATTATAGTCTTGAGCCACCTTGCCTAGTCCTTGATATCTTTATCTAAGATTAGCAACCAATAATAATAATAAGGTCAGGCTGAGTAGAGACCATATTTCATAAATATCAACCTATGAATTTGAACACTTTGCACGTGCCATTCAGCCAGCTATAAATTCAAATGATTATGCTATCCTCTAACTGATTTGTCTAATTTCATCAAGAGTATTTTTTTTAAAAAAGCTTGTTAGTTATTTGCCAAGCTTTAGATGTACCACTTCCCACTTACGAGAAAGAGAATGAGTTAGTCTAGCTTGTGTGGTTCTTTTTTGTTTTTTTGAGATAGAGTCTCACTCTTTCACCCTGGGTAGAGTGCAGTGGTGTCACAGTTCACAGCAACCTCAAACTCTCGGGCTCAAGCAATCCTTTTGCCTCAGCCTCCCGAGTAGCTGGGATCACAGGTGCCAGCCACAATGCCCAGCTAGCTTTTCTATTTTTAGTAGAGATGGGGGTCTCACTCTTCCTCGGGCTGGTCTAGAACTCCTGAGCTCAGGCAATCCACCCGTCTCAGCCTCCCAGAGTGCTGGGAGTACAGGTGCAAGCCCCCGCCTGGCCTGACTTTGTGTCATTCTTCATGACCTGAAGCTGGCTTTGAGCAATCCCTGTTACATATGGAGCATTTGAAACCTCTCCATTTCCAGAAATTTTCCTATGAACAGCCTCAACTTTGTTGGTCTACAGTTTAGAGAAATTTCTTTCTTTTCCACTGTATAGAAACTATTATTTCCATGTCTCTTCTGACACATGAAAATATTCATCCTCTTACTTCTACATTCTCTTTCATGGGGCACCTCTTCCTTTATCTTTCATAAGTCCATGATTTTTTAGTATTTTTCCTTCAACAAGAAAAGTAAAAAGGAAAAGGATATGTTCTTTTTCTTTTCCTTTCTGGTTTTGAAAATGGCAGCTCAAAAACAGACAGGAGAAATGATAGCTCGTGACACAAAGAGCACAGGTACCTCTTGGTGAGATACTTCGTTACTGTCTTTGTTAAGAACTTGAGTACTTTTTCTGAGATTATTTTTTAAAAGGTTTAACTCTGGGCTTCGCATCTGTAGCTCAGTGGTTAGGGCACTGGTCAGATGCACCAAGGCTAGTGGGTTGGAACTCAGCCGGGCCTGCTAAACAAAACAAAACAAAACAGGCAGTGCCCATAGCTCATGGGTAGGGCTCCGGCCACATAGACCAAGGCAGGCAGGTTCAAACCAGCCAGGCCTGCTGAACAACAATGACAACTACAACAAAAAAAAAATAGCCAGGCATTGTGGTCTCAGCTACTTGGGAGGCTGAGGCAAGAGAATCGCTTAAGCCCAAGAGTTTCTGTGAGCTATGATGTCATCGCACTCTACCGAGGGTGATGTAGTGAGATGGTCTTTAAAAAAAACAAAACAAATAAAATAGCCGGGCGTTGTGGCAGGTGCCTGTAGTCCCAGCTACTAGGGAGGCAGAGGCAAGAGAATCTCTTTGAGCCTAAGAGTTTAAGGTTGTTGTGAGCTGTGACACCACGGCACTCTACTGAGGGCGACAGTGAGACTTTGTCTCCAAAATAAAAAAAAAGAGGTTTAACCCTGCTATAGTTTGAAAGTCTCCTCCAAAACTCACAGTGATGCTTAATCCCCAATGTGGCAATATTGAGAGGTGGGGCTTTTGATAAGAGGTTGAATTATAAGAGATCTGCCAACATGAATGAGTTAATCCATTCACGGATTAATGAATTAATGGGTCAGGGCGGCACCTGTGGCCCAGTAGATAGGGTGCCGGCCCCATGTACCGGGTGGTAGGTTTGAACCTGGCCCCAGCCAAACAGCAATAAAAGAGAATAGCTGGGCATTGTGGTGAGCACCTGTAGTACTCGGGAGGCTGAGACAGGAGAATCGTTTAAGCCCAGGAGTTGGAGGTTGCTGTGAGCTGTGACGCCACAGCACTCTACCAAGGGCGATGAAGTGAAAAAACAATGAATTAATGGGTTACCATGGGAGTGAGAGTGAGGGTTTGTGAGAAGAAGAGAGACCTGAGTGAGTGCACTCAGCCCTCTTACCATGTGATACCCGGTGCCACCTTGGGAGGCAAAAGTCCCCATCAGCAAGAGGAGTCTCATCAGAAGCATCCCTCAGCCTTGGACTTCTCGGTCTGCACAACTGTATGGAGTAAACTTCTTTTATTTATAAATTACCCAGTTTCAGGTATTCTGTTATCTGTTGCAGCAGAAAACTGACGAAGACAACCACTTGGGACCAAAAATCTTACTTGGGAGTAAACGGTCAATATCCATTAAGGACCTCCCTTTAATAAGGATAGATGATTAATAGTTATTAGAAAAGCACGAATATTTAATTTTGAAAGATACTAGATAAGAAGTTGGCAGAGAGTTACAGATTGTCTTAAGATTAACACTCTATATTTAATGATCACCAAATACAGGCAGCCTCCTGTATGTCCTTAGGGAAGGGGAAGGGAAAGCCCTCTTTCTTCTTTCTGTAAACATGGCCAAACTGTTCACTAATTGGGATTTTCGGCAATGACCAAAATGGAAAAGCAGGCAGCAGAAATGTAGAAGGAAGAGCAAAGAATGAGAAATAACGAACATATGTACTGTTTATAGAGTGTTCTCTCACTAGGCATATATATATGGACTGTGTATATATATATGCCTAGAGAGAGAACGCTCTATAAACAGTATGTATATATACATATATATATATATATATATGTGCGCAGATATTTTGATGCAAAGGCTCATTAATCTTGTAAAAACTCATTGAGATAGATTTTATTTTTATTTAGAAATGAGAAATTGAGACTTAGAAGGGTTAAAGAGTTTATGCATAGTTACCTTGTGTATGATTTTTATGTGATAGAAAAACTGCTTAGTTATCAAACCTCCCATACTTAGAAATCCTTCTAATAGCACAAAGGTGCTCTCTATCACCAGTCACTAACATATTTAGGGATGTGCTCAGGTCTTAGGTGACGGTTTTAAACAAAGATCCATTGGAATGGATCACAGGTACATCAGAATAGTTTCCTTCCATTTACCAAGGATGCTTTTGCAGTAATTTCCTACAGTCTCTTGGCTTTCCTTTTAATTCTCTATTCTCTCTCCCCTGTGCTTCTTAACTCCCACCATTTCAACATGAAACTTAGAGTCCATCAGAGAGACCTTTGTATTTAGATCCCAGCTCCAACAGCCAACAGTTAAGGGAAACAAAAGAAATATGTAACTACTCTGAGCCTGCCTTCTCTTTCTTTCTTTCTTTTTCAGACAGAATCTCATTCTGTCACTCTGGGTAGAGTACCATGGCGTCATAGCTCACGGCAACCTCAAACGTTAGGCTTGAACAAACCTCTTGCCTCAGTCTCCCCAGGAGCTGGGACTACAGGCTCCTGCCACAACTCCTGGCTAATTTTTCCATTTTTAGTAGAGATGGGGGTCTCAATCCTATTCAGGCTGGTCTCAAACTCCTGGGCTCAAGCCATCCACCTGCGTCAGCCTTCCAGCGTGCTGGGATTACAGGCATGAGCCACCACACCTTCTTCTTTTCAATTTGTTAAGTGCGGGCATTAAATACCAATTGTGCACGGTTTAGAGGTCCATCGTGTGAGCGCATGTTTGTGGAAGCACGCAGTCCAGAGTCCTCCCGTTAGCCATGCAATACAGGGAAGGGAGGAGTTGACATGACCTTGACGTTTTAATGTTTTCAGCTTTAAGAAACAAAGTAAATGTGATTAACACCAATGAAAGAAGAAAGGCCAAAGTGGATCATATGCTGAATTCATTTCAACACGTCTTTGCTTCCATCATTATGTTCATTTGAGATGCTTCCTTTGTCTCTCAGACTATTCAGAGCCAAGTTTCAGTCTTTATTCCAGACCACCCTAGAAGCACTCACCTCGTCTCTTTCAGTATTTCTTGTACAACTTCTGGCCACTGCTTTCCTTGGAGTATATCTCATCTCCCCAACCACACCATGCAGCTCTTGAGAGTAGATAGGATCTTGCCTTATGATTCTGTTTCCCCACAGAAGCTTGCTTAGGGAATCTGCATGTGATGCCAAATACCAGCTAATACACTGACTCTACCTCCCTTAAAGGATCCCTGGATTTGTTTCTTTATTAGTACTTTACTAATGCCATTTTTAATCAATTCACTTGAAGGAAAGTTTACAGTTCAGACATTACTGTCATCATCATCATAATTTCCTAACAAAACAGATAAGAAAGATGTACCATTTGATAAAGATTTTAAAGTTAATGTAGTAATATTAGATGATCAATTATTCTTTGATAATTGTGTATCAAATTGCAATTATACATGTTAATCTGGAGAACAAGTCTTTTTTTTTTTTAAATTTTTTTAAAGGTTAACCAATTTTATTGTTTTTTTTTTTGCAGTTTTTGGCGAGGGCTGGGTTTGAACCCGCCACCTCTGGCATATGGGGCTGGCGCCCTCCCCAATGAGCCACAGGTGCCGCCCGAGAACAAGTTTTAAATTGCCATATTTGAGATGTTAATAATGTTAATACTAAATTATTCCTCACTAAATCTACAGAGTGATTAACAGGGTGTTAGTGAATGAACACAAATATTGATGGAAAGGAATATCAAAATACATTTTCCTTGTAGTTACAACTTGAACATGTAAGTAGTCCTCTGAATTCTTAAACACACAAACTGAAAAAACAGACGTAGAAAAGCAGGGAATTTAGGAAAAAAATAAGAATTTGAGATAGAAACATTATGTAAAGAAAAATAATAAGAGCATAAGATAGAAATATTTACATAAATATCAACAATAGTTAGAAAAAGTTGGAATATTTTTAAAAATCTAACGATAAATGTATAATACATTGACACTAGTAAAAGTAGACAGCAGTGAACAACTTTTAGCATTTTTATAATCAAACACATTAGAGCAGGCTATCTTATCCTTTTTTGCTAAAAATATCACATGCCCTGTTAATACACTAGTTTCTCTGAAACTCATAAGACAAAAGCATAATTGTTAACTTTTTGGGAGTGTAATCTGCTAATTTATATCACCAGACACTTACAGACTTATATCCGTGTTTTAACACAGCAAATTCCATAATATCTTTATGCCCTTGATTTGCCAGAAACAGTCATTATTCATTAAAAATTTCCAAAGAACAAAAAGACAGAATTGTTGAAACACATTAAACAATTTCAATATAGACAATGCAAAAATAAGACCTGGTGACAAATCTTTAAAAGCATCCGGCTCTGCCTTCACATAATTGGCAACTGTATATAGTTTATCACACATCGGTGACAAGATTAAAATTGTGTTCAACAATGTAACGCAGAGCATGTCTTGCTAAGAAATAGAGAGGGAACATTTTTAGACTTTGCAGTGATTATAGATTAGACAAAAACTTTCACCCAGCTTTCCATTTGTTGTCCTGATGAATATCATGTGACTAGTTCATAAAACAAAGCAATAGCCACAGAAAAAAGATCTGTTTTTACTCCAACTGTTACAAAGGAGAAACATAAAACTGCTCTGTAGTATAGTCAACTTTCTCATTCTGAACAATTTACAATTAAACCACGAGCAGGTGCGCTACCAACAGCCTACATAGGAGAGACGAGGACGATAAAAGAGGAGAGGAGAAGTAAATACAGTGGCACCAAGAGGTAAAAGTACATATTGCTGCCAGATTTTTACTTCAATTAAAAAATCTTTTTTTTTTTTTTCAGTTTCCGGCCGAGGCTGGGTTTGAACCCACCACCTCCAGCATATGGGGCCGGTGCTCTATTCCTTTGAGCCACAGGCGCCGCCCCAATTTAAAAAACCTTTTAAACGATAACCTTTTGTTTAGAAGTGATCTTGTCAAAAGCAATGCTAGCTGGTACAGAGTTAACTCAGGGTGGTGTGGCGGTCTGTCCTTGCTGAGCAAAGTCAATAACAACATGTATCTGAAGAAGACCAGCTATACCTTACAAATGTCAGAATTAATTCATCCTCAAAGGAACGAAAGAGAAATAAGTTAAACTACAACCAAGATCGCACTATAAAGATCAATTTTAAAAACAGATTTTATAACGACAATGTAGGAGACACCACTCAATGAAATGTGTTTGATTTTCTTATGTAATACTGTCTTCACTTTTCAAAGTTATTTTTGAAAAATCACACTAGAAAATATTCTGAGAAGTTCAGGAAATCTTCTTCTGTAAATCAATCAATCTGAGAATTATAGACTTTCACCAGTGTCTGCTTTTTCTTGGCCTCCCCCCACCCCCCAGTTTTAAGAAAAGAAGAAATACTTACATGTAATTCACATTTTGAGGGGAAACAATTCAGAAACCTCAAAACTAAACCAAGTGTTTAAAAATGCCCTATGTCTTCACAAACAGATTAAACCATAAAAGTAATAATTTTTTTTTTTAATTTGGCTAAGGGAAGAGCAGTATGTTTAAATACTAGATATTTTTACAATTCAACTTTACAGGAAGCGCTTGCTCATTTTTCAAAGAATAGAATCAGGATCTGCAGTAATAAGCTTCCTAAGGTAAAAATACTTGATTCATAGAAATTCAATTGAAGCAAAGAGATTCAGGAATAAATCTAGTAAGAAAAATAAGGTTCACCTACAAGTTTACAGCCAACTTACCTCTTTTTGCTTTTGATGTCAAGTAGTGCATAAAAAGAGAAAAAAAATGTATGTTTAACTGATTCTAACGTCATTACATATGGCTTAGTCCATAAATACCTACTTGGAGAAAAGGACGATAGAACTAGTTTTGTTTTGTTTTTTTTGAGACAGAGCCTCAAGCTGTCACCCTGGATAGGGTGCTGTGGCATCACAGCTCACAGCAACCTCCAACTCCTGGGCTCAAGCGAGTCTCCTGCCTCCACCTCCCAAGTAGCTGGGACTATAGGTGCCTGCCACAGCACCCAGCCATTTTTTGGTTGCAGCCATTATTGTTGTTGGGCGGGCCTGGGTTGGATTTGAACCCACCAGCTCAGGTATATGTGGCTGGTGCCTTAGCCGCTTGAGCCACAGGTGCTGAGCCTAGAACTAGTCTTTTAAAGGATCCTATGAATAAGCCAGGACTGTTTGGAAAGCCAGAAACAGGCCTTTAAGATTAACTAAGCAGCATACTCATTCAGATATCTGTGCCAGGGGCCTGCGCTGCGTACCACTTGGCCAGAAGCAAATCATTCTGCTTCCTACTCTAAATTTCTGATTTTAGTTCTTAAGATCGAAACTAATCATAGGCTGATTTTTCTACTTGTAGTAAACACAATCTTAAGTACAATGAAGAATGGGCAGGAAAGGCTGAATTTTGAGCAAAAAAAAAAAAGACTAAATGATCAGCATCAGAGCAGCAAAAAAACCCCCTGAAAACGAAGAAAATAGGTCTCCTCCAACTAAAAACTTACCAATGTTTACATCCACTAAAAATAGGCTTAGTTACAATGACAATCCTGTCATTATCCTGCCAAACAAATGTACGTATTTTCTTTTTTTTTTTTTTTTTTGAGACAGAGCCTCAAGCTGTCACCCTGGATAGAGTGCCGTGGCATCACAGCTCACAGCAACCTCCAATTCCTGGGCTCAAGCGAATCTCTTGCCTCAGCCTCCCAAGTAGCTGGGACTACAGGCGCCCGCCACAACGCCCGGCCATTTTTTGGTTGCAGCCATCATTGTTGTTTGGCGGGCCAGCTGGATTTGAACCCACCAGCTCAGGTGTACGTGGCTGGCGCCTTAGCCCGTTGAGCCACAGGCGCCGAGCCAAATGTACGTATTTTCATATAAATCTTCAAATGCAAATTTTTGAAGTTACAGAAGTTGTTTCTTTTATATTATTTATATGTAATAATTTATAATTCTTTCAATCATTACTTTAAGAGGTTAAAATCTAATATAATCCATCTCCTGAGAACATCCACTGCCTCATGAGATTACATGGGAATGGCTGGCTCCGGAAGGGCTCCCTCAGAAGCAGATCTGACCTGTGACCTGGCACACTGAAGTGGCACAAATAATCTAAATGCCAAAAACGAGGAGGCACATCTCCAGGGTCCAGTGATGACTAAAGCCAAAAAGGAAACTTGGCTTTCACACGCACTGCTCACAATGACATTGCTTGTGATATTGACAGGGTATCAATGAGCATTTTTGGCTCAGAGGTGACAGAGGACAAGGAATTTAATGGTTATAAGGCTTATTTATGACTCTGCATTCTTTAAAGTAAACAAAGAAAAGAAATGAGGTCAAACAGGTAGAGATGTGATTTTCCTTTTTCCTGTCATCCTTTTCAGGCATAATATACTGGGGACACAGCCAAGAAAAGTGGACAAAACCATCAGATGATAAACAGGCGCTTGTGTGGAGAAGGGAACATAGAGCCTGCAAAAGGCATCCCGGAGGGTCGCAGGGATGCTTCGCTGCCCTACAATCAATATCATGAATCTCTCTGGGTTAATTAGTCAGGCAAGTTTAATTACTGGGTCACCTTAAGTTGTCTAGTTGTAAGTGAAACGGAACTACATTTTTTTTTTTTTGTAGAAACAGAGTCTCACTTTATCGTCCTTGGTAGAGTGCTGTGGTGTCACACAGCTCACAGCAACCTCCCTCCAACTCCTGGGCTTAGGCAATTCTCTTGCCTCAGCCTCCTGAGTAGCTGGGACTACAGGCGCCCGCCACAACACCCGGCTACATTTTTTTTTTTTTTGAGACAGTCTCTGTTCAGCCCAGGCTAGAGTGCCCTGGTGTCAGCCTAGCTCACAGCAACCTCAAACTCCTGGGTTTAAGCAATCCTCCTGCCTCAGCCTCCCAAGTAGTTAGAACTACAGGCATCTACCACAATATGGCTTATTTTTAAATTTTTATTTAATTTATTTTTTGAGACAGAGTGTCACTGTTGCCCTGGGTAAGAGGGCTTTGGCATCATAGCTCACAGCAACCTCAAAGTCTTGGGCTCAAGGGATCCTCTTGCCTCAGGCTCCCATGTAGCTGGGACTACAGGTGCCCACCACAGCTAGTTTTTTATTTTTATTTTATTTTTTTGAGATAGGAGTCTCATTTTGTCACCCTCAGTGCAATGCCTTGGTGTCATAGCTCACAGCAATCTCAAATGCTTGGGCTCAAGTGATTCTCTTGCCTCAGTCTTCCAAGTAACTGGTACTACAGGTGCCTGCCACAATGCCTGGCTATTTTTAGAGACGGGGTCTTGCTTTTGCTCAGGCTGGTCTCGAACCCATGAGCTCAGGCAATCTACCCATCTCAGCCTCCCAGAGAGTTTTTCTATTTTTAGTAGAGATGGGTCTTAGTCTTATTCAGGCTGGTCTTGAACCCCTGAACTTAGGCAGTCCACCTGCCTGGGCCTCCCAGAGTGCTAGGATTACAGGCATGAGCCACTGCGCTGTCCTCCAAACTACATTTTTATTACATCATATAAAACACAAGTGGGAAGTGGCAAGCGTGGCCTTCTGTGAGCCTTACAACTACATATCATTAATGCTATGCTCACAGCCAGAGCTCAGACTCCTTCAGACCCTGCCTAACTCCTTCAGAGCTCAGAAGAGCCCCTGAATCATGGCCTAGCATATGTTTTCTTAATATTGTTTGCATATATGAAAAGTTGCATTTCAGATAGTGCTTTATAATTAGAGGGTTTGTTATAATAGAGGCTGTTACGTAGTTACAGTGAGGGCAAATAGTAGAACACAAAAGATTAGTGCCAGCAGACTGGATTAAACAGTACCTGTGTGAGTACAGCAGAGAATTTTCCCCTGGATATGATGAGGAGTGGCCCCAGCTGCCACCAAAACCCTTCTTTGTAAGCAGGGCTTTGGGATACGATGGGAAGACAATAACAATGGCAGATTGTTTCACTATGCACAGATAGTTTTTTCTATTTTTAGTAGCGATGGGGTCTTGCTCTTGCTCAGGCTGGTCTTGAACTCCTGAGCTCAGGCAATCCTTGGCCTCCCAGAGTGCTAGGATTACAGGTGCGAGCCACTGCGTCTGGCCTCAAAGGCAGATTATTGTACAAGTACCCAACTCCCTGGCACAACAGATTCCGAAGAAACTAAGATTTAGGTGCTGTAAATAAGTGGTCGTAGGTTGGTGGAATAAAGGCTGTTCTCTGTCTTGAGGGTGGAGAATGCACACAGGTAGAAGGTGTGAGATAAAACATGCAATGGTTTTATCCTTCATTAAGACTAGTTGTTATTGGGTGGAGTAGTTTGAAGCAGGTGCTATGATCTAGAAACTAACCCTAGAAGTGCCTTTTTGGGGTTTTGTATCTGCCAATATTTTTAGTGAGCCAAAAGGATTCATTTGGGATTTGGACAGGCTCAGCTATTGCCTAGAATGTTTCAACCCACCTGTTCTTCCTCTGCACCTTGCCAGACACAGCCATATTCAGCACTAGGTAGTTGGACACAATTAGGACCTAATCACTTTTGCCCTGAACAGTTAAGGCTATCAGGCTGGGTGCAGTGGCTCACATCTGTAATCCTAGTACTCTGGGAGGCAGAGATGGGTGGATTGCCTGAGCTCAGGAGCTTGAGACCAGCCTGAGAGAGAGCAAGACTCTCTGAGAACAGCCAGGCGTTGTGATGGGAGCCTGTAGTCCCAGTGGCTTGGGAGGCTGAAGCAAGAGGATCACTTGAGCACAAGAGTTTGAGGTTGCTGTGAGCTATGATGCCGCAGCACTCTCCCCAGGATGGCAGAGAGACTCAGTCTTAAAAAAAGAAAAAATATGTATGTGTTGTAAGTACTTGCATAATAGATGCTAAATTTTGATTCACAGAAAATTTACAGAATGTAAAATAGTCCATTAGTAATTCCTTCTATGTGGCTCGGCGCCTGTGGCTCAACGGGCTAAGGCGCCACACACGTACACCTGACCTGGCAGGTTCGAATCCAGCC
>CAUYRH010021301.1:0-51666 GCA_963574655.1 Perodicticus potto | reverse complement strand
CGGCTGCAACCAAAAAATGGCCGGGCGTTGTGGCGGGCGCCTGTAGTCCCAGCTACTTGGGAGGCGGAGGCAGGAGACTCGCTTGAGCCCAGGAATTGGAGGTTGCTGTGAGCTGTGATGCCACGGCACTCTATCCAGGGTGATAACATGAGGCCCTGTCTCAAAAAAAAAAAAAAAAAAGAAATCCCTGGCAAATTGAGCCAGGGAAGGCCATGAAGAAGGAGTTCTCACACTTGTATGCCTGTTAATAAAAACTATCAGAAATGGCAGCAAAAGGTCATTTCAATCTTATACCAAAAATACTTCTGCAAGAACATCTACCCAGCAACTACCTATCCAACCTGAGACTGGCATTACCCTTGTTATTGATCTTTGTAGCTGAGAATAATTTCAAAGCAGGCTCGGCACCCGTTGCTCGGTGGCCAGGGCGCTGGCCACATACACCAGGGATGGAGGGTTTGAACCCAGCCCAGGCCTGCTGAACAACAATGACAACAACAACAACTCCAACAAAATAGCCGGGCATTGTGGCGGGCACCTGTAGTCCCAGCTACTTGGGAGGCTGAGGCAAGAGAATCGCTTAAGCCCAAGAGTTTGAGGTGCTGTGAGCTGTGATGCCACGGCACTCTACCGAGAGCAACATAGTGAAAGTCTGTCTCAAAAAACAAACAAACAAAAGAATAATTTCAAAACAATTGTGTAATCCTCATCAATTTTTTCTTTCAACCCTTTATCTTCCCTTACCTCCCTGAACATGCACATAGTTCACGTGCACGCTCATTGCAATGCTCTGCTCTCAAATGTATCTTGTTCTGGTAGAAGCCTCTCTCTGTTTGTTATCCAGATCGAGATGCTCTTCATATTATGGTAAGCTCTTATTTGATTTTCCTAGTTTACTCTAAGAACTATACCTAAGTTTCAGCACTAGAAATTCGGACAGTTCTACATCTGTCTTTGTTCTCCCTTATGAAGGCTTTTGAGAAGATAAAAGTCAGAAACTCTAGAACAGGGGTGTCCAACTGCAGCCCATGCCGATTTTATGAGGACTTTTGTTGCGTATCCGTTTTCTTGAATATCACAAGAAATATGCACAGACTTTTTTGTGTTGTTGCTAATCAGCTTTCATTAGTGTTCGTGTATTTAATGTGTCGCCCAAGACAACTCTTATTCTTCCAATGTGTGGCAGAAGGAAAAAAAAAAAAAAAGGCTGGGCACTCCTGCAGAACTTCTATCTCCACAAGGAGAAGGGCAAAGAGATGGTTCTTTGAATCAGAACTATAGATTGGCCATCCTCTATTGCCTGACCCTGCCAGCCAAAAAAGAGAACCAAACTTGGTGACTCTTTAGGCCTCAGATCAAATCATAATGACAATAATAATAGTCATTGATATGATGATTTACATTCAATTCAACAAAAAGCTTGGAAATACAACTCTTAGCAGTGGGTCCAAAGGAAAAAAAAAGCTGAGCAATTTTTTTTTTTTTTTTTTTTGGAGAGACAGTCTCACTTTATCGCCCTTGGTAGAGTGCTGTGGCATCACAGATCACAGCAACCTCCAACTCCTGGGCTTAGGCGATTCTCTTGCCTCAGCCTCCTGAGTAGCTGGGACTACAGGCGCCCGCCACAACACCCAGCTATTTTTTAAACTGAGCAATTTTTAAAATGTTATCCCAGGCTCGGCGCCTGTGGCTCAATGGGCTAAGGCGCCGGTCACGTACACCTGAGCTGGCGGGTTCGAATCCAGCCCGGACCCGCCAAACAACAATGACGGTTGCAACCAAGTCCCAGCTACTTGGGAGGCTGAGGCAAGAGAATCGCTTAAATCCAAGAGTTTGAGGTGCTGTGAGCTGTAATGCCACAGCACTCTATCCAGGGTGACAGCTCGAGGCTCTGTCTCAAAAAAAACAAACAAACAAACAAAAAAATAAAAAATAAATAAAATGTTATCCCAGTTGGTCAGGTGTCCTAAGGCATTGTCTGATCTTCAGGCACTTTGCCTGCTCTCAAGTGTGCTCAATTCCCACCACAAACTTTTTCTGACATGTCTCAAATAATACCTGAATTGTAGCCAGCCTGAGCATAGGCTGTCCTCCCAAGAGAAAAAAGCTAGGGTGAGGTGGGGGAGAATGTGTTTGTTCACCCTCTGGCTCTGGCACTCCAGGTGTGTGGGTGAAAGCCATTGCTTTCATCTCCCTCATGGGAGTCTCCCTGGCTGTCGGTGGCCCAGCCCTCTTGGGGAGTGTGGTTTTAGCATGTGGTATCCATGTCAGAAAGGGATAGGAGAGGGAGACAGGTGGGGCTCTATTTTCAGGTTCTGGACCTGATGTCCTCATTTGATGGACTTCAGCCCGATTACAACTCCTGGATAGATTTTTTTAAGAGTCTGGCTAAATATCTAGCAAGTTTGGAGGGTCAAGATTCCTAGGCAGGGCTGGCATGGTGGCTCACACCTGTAATCCTAGCACTCTGAGAGGCCGAGTCTGGTGGATTGCCTGAGCTCACAGGTTAGAGACCAGCCTGAGCAAGAGTGAAACACCCCTCTCTAAAAATAGCCAGGCATTGTGGTGGGCACCTGTAGTCCCATCTAACTGGGAAGTTGAGGCAAGAGAATCACTTGAGCCTATGTGTTTGAGGTTGCTGTGAACTGTGATGCTATGGCTCTCTACTAATGGTGACAAAGTAAGAATCTGTCTCAAAAAAAAAAAAAAAAGATTCCCAGGGAGGGGATGACAAGGATCTCAAAGACTATTTCCATCTGGTGTATGATAAAGCCAAGTAGAGTTATTTTATTTCTACTGAAACTATGATCTGTGTACTGTAATCTCATACTTTATGGACTTTTGTTTCACTGAACAGATAAAAAAGATTTCTCTTTTTTTTGAGACAGAGTCTCACTATGTTATGGGAGGCTCACCCTTATGCCCAGGAGCCTCTCAAAGACCACACCAGCAGACAAGTCGAATTTAAAGAGGAGTCCTTTTACTGAAGAGCCAGCCGGCGACTGCGTCAGTGTCCCAACATGGGATTTCTGAGAGCAGCCCCAAGTTGTCTGTGGCTCTGGTTTTTATGGGGCAAAACTTTTCCGGGGGGCAAGCAGAAGCAAAAAATATTAGTCAAAGGGGTAGGGGGAATCACCAGGGCAGGGCGGTTAATCATTTCACACAATGCTATGACCACGAGAGCCATTAACGATTTTTCTTCCTTACAAAACAGGTACAAACCACAATGTCTGAGGGGGGGAAATGCGGGGAGAGGAACTTATAGGTGAGCATCATAAAGGAACATGATCACAAAAAGTTATAATCACTAGGGCCACAATCACAAGTAAATACATTTACAGTTACACAAAGGGAGGGCAAAAAAGAGGAACTAGTTTTGAAGGTAAAAGGGAGTAAATAGTAAAATGGAGTCGAGCTTGTTCTTTTAACATTTCAATACCATATACGGATGGTATGAAGACCACCTTAACATAATCCCAAGGGTTGTCACACGCAATGGGACCCAGAGGCAGGGAGGCAAGTGGAACCTGTTTGTTTTTTTTTAAAGCAATAAATGTAACAAAATAACAGAATGGAGTCAGGTCTGCTTTGCCTCCCCACCGATTCTCAGGAATAAGAGTTACAACAAAATGGAGTTAGGCCTGCTTTTCTTTCACTATAACAACCCTGGGAGAGCGCTGTGGCATCACAGCTCACAGCAACCTCAAATTCTTGGGCTCCAGCGATTCTCTTGCCTCAGCCTCCCTAGTAGCTGGGACTACAGGCACCTGCCACAACGCTTGGCTATTTTCTGGTTGCAGGTGTCATTGTTGTTTAGCAGGACCAGGCCGGGCTCGAATCCGCCAGCTTCGGTATATGTGGCCGGTGCCCTACTCACTGAGGTACTGGTGCTGAGCCAAGACTGATGTCTCTTGAAAGATTCCTGAAGAGATTTCTTGGTTTCTTCTTTCTTTATGGCTTCAGATTCCCCTTTATGAGAGGAGGTAGTAGAATGGTCTGTAATATCACTACCACTTCTTTTAAAATTAGTTTTCTCCTACACACTCTATATGCCTAAAAGAATATGTTTCCTTCTTGAAAACCAATTAATTAATAAATAGTGGGAATTAGGTGCATTCTGACTTGATAGATTGAAGTTAGATTTATTTATATCAACTTGGTATATACGTATATGTTAGTTATATTGCATATGTATAAGCACATTTAAATAAAATACATCAACCTGATGTATTGTAAGTGCACATATGTGTGTGTGTGTGTGTGTGTGTGTGTGTATGTATTATACTCTCTAACTGGCCATCAGAGGTTTAGGTCAACTAGTGTTATTATGTGTTTATCTTTGGATCACTGTGTAATTTCTGGTTGACTTTTGGAAGCTGGCAAAGCCTCACCATTGATGTTTTCTCCAGGAAGTCTCTGGGAACCCCTGTATATGTGGACGGGCAGGTTTGATATTCTCTGTTTCTTGCCTCTGAGGGATCATCAAGAAACCCAGCTACTCAGCCCATAACTCATAAATCAGCCAGTGTATAAAACTTCAGAAAATAATTGGCCTCTTAATTGCTACTGATACCATGTCTTGCACCAGGTTTGGTGTGTGGGGAGGGTGCCCTAGGCAGGCCATGGGGGATAATTTGAGAATTCCCTTGCTTGTCCCTGCTTTGTGGTTGCCGGGCACCTGGCAAGTGTGTTGAGTTGTTTGCTTTGGGTAACTATGGCAGCTCCTTTTAATTGCCACCAGATAATTTCAGCTCAGTCTCAGCACTGGCTGTTTTGCTGCGCCACTCAGAAGAATGCCTACCCCTTTGTAAGGGCTGGGTGGATGGAAGCAGAAGCAGGCCAGCGCTATTCGATGTTTTTTCTTCCCATTTAATGAATGTTGAGTAAAACTTGAGTTTAGAGTATTTATGTGGCATGCAACTTAAAACTGCTTGCTGCGTTTGGGGACTTGGGCTAGATGTTTTTCACACATCTCTTGTGACCTGTTAAAAGACTGCCTTTGTGTTAAACTTGGGTCGCTGTCAACTTTCTTTTGAAGCGCTTTCTGTTTTATTTGGGGGGCAGGAGTGGGAAAGGAGTGAGATGGATGAGAGAAGGTGAGGTGTGGGTATACCACGCAGGGTCATTGCCCTCGGTGGGACTTACTAGAAAGGGTATCACATGGCTGAGAGCCGGAAGGGAAAGGCTTGAATCATCTGCTATGCCTTTTGCTCCTCTGACGTCAGAATGATCTGAGGCCCTGAACCTTTGACCCCTGGCATCAGGTCCATAAACGGCCCTGGTTCCCAGGGAAAGGGAGACTTGTTGGACTGGAGGGAGCCCTCATGTTTGATCAGAGCAGTCTTTGAGTCACTACTGTCATGTGTTTATTCCTTCATGCACCAGTTGGACTCAGACATGGCGCTGGGTGCTAGAGTTGTGCAGAACGTGAAATAAGTAGGGCTGGACGTGTGCCAAGACAAAGTCATGCAGAGTTGGAGGGGTCATCCGGGGAGGGCATTGGGGTACAGAAGGCCCGTACATAGGCTGGAAGGACAGGTCAGATTCACCACGCAGGG
The DNA here is from genome assembly GCA_963574655.1 of Perodicticus potto. Lineage (NCBI taxonomy): Eukaryota > Metazoa > Chordata > Mammalia > Primates > Lorisidae > Perodicticus > Perodicticus potto. Next base: position 46,108 of record CAUYRH010021301.1, on the reverse strand, counting down.
AGCATCTAGTGCAAAAGCCTTGAGGGGCGTGGAGTTATGGAGAGTGCCCAGAGGAGACAAGGCTGGTGGCAGTGGGTGGAGGTAGGAAGGGGCACTGGGAGGTGGGCTGGGAAATTTGTCCTTTATCTGTAGGGGAGGAGGACAAGGGATGTCACCATTGAGCTAGGGAGAGAGCAAAGCTTTGTAGGCAGAGGGTGGGGCCTGCACAGGAAGGACAGAGGGTGTTCTAGAGATGGTGGCAGGCTCTGTGGGGTGTGCCTGCCTGAATGAGAGAGGCGAGGCAGGAGCTGTGCGTCTTCATGCCATGCTCACCTGCTATGCTCCAGTGCAGAGCACCTCTCTTTGCAAGTGGGTGTCTCAGTGGAAAGTTAGATTTGAATGACCTGTGGGCCTGTGGCCAGAGCTGAAGTCTTCCCTTATCTCAGTGGGGGGATTGGTGACACCTCTATGATGCTTAAGCACATGTCCACAGGGCCCGGCTCCCTGCCCTTGACCTGCCACAGAGTGAACTGTACAGATCACACGGATGCAGCGTCGACACCCAGTCTTGTCTTGGCTCCGCACACCGACAGCATCCTGCCTGCTCCCGGGAGGGCCGCACGGTCATCCTAGGCAGCTGTTCGGTGGTAATTAGTCAACCCAAGCCTTACAGGTTCAATGACTCATTGTCTTAAATTTTAATAAGTACAGAAAAACAGAGTGCTGATTTATTAAAAATTAATCCTCCTAAGAGGTAGGTTCGACAAAGGGGCTTAGAAGGAAGACGGGCTCCTTCCTGGGGCCCCGTCTGCTGCTGGGAACAGCAGGGCACAGCCTGGACCCCTCAATCTGTCAAGGTCGGATTTGATGAAGAAGATGGTAGCTCTGCACAGATTGACTCCTTTTGTCCCTCCTCCCTTTTTTCCCCTCCCTTGTTGTGTGAGTTTCCTAGGGCTGCTGTAACAAGCAGTGCTCTAGCTACAGAAGTGCATTGTCTCTGCTTCAAGAGGTTCAAAGCCCAAAGTCAAGGTATGGGTAGGATGGTTCTGAGGGCTGTGCGGGAGAATCTGTCCCATGCCTCTCCCCCAGATTCTGGTGGTTTGCTGCCAGTCTCCGGCATTACTTGGCTTGCAGACACACCAGCCCAGTCTGCGCCTTCATCTTCACACGGCCTTCTCCCACTGTGCTCATCGGTGTACAAATTTCCCCTTTTTATTAGGACACTAATCATACTGGATCAGGGTCCTCCCATATTCCTGTCTGACTTCTTAATAACATTTGCAACAACCTGTTTCCTAATGAGGTCACGCTATAAGGTATTGGGCATTAGGATCACAACATGTCGATTTTAGGGAGACACAGTGCAACCTGTGACATCTTCTTTCCCTCACTCTTTCTCTTGCCCCACCACCACCTGTCTTTCCTGACACCCTCTTGTTCTCTTGCTCACTCTGTTTCCCTGACTCTCTCTTGTACGCTGTGCCTCCTTGTCACCACCTCCCCTGCCTAGCCCCGTGTGGTTCCTGTCACTGTTTAGGTCCCAGCCAGCCACCAGAGATGGATGGTGCCTCCCTGGGTGCTGGCACCTTCGCAGGCTCACTTCCCTGCCTTCTGCTGTTGGGGGTTGGGGGGTGTGTGCCCACATGAGCCCAGAACCCTGCATTCTTTCTCAGAACCTTTCCCTGCCATTGTTAGACAAAACTTTTCTTCTGGCTGAGTGAAGAAGTCCCCTGCCCAGGGTTCAGTTCCAGGCAGGGGTCTGTGGGTGTGGGCAGGGAAGGAGGTTATCTGTGTGAGTCTGCACGCATGAGATTAAGAAATATGCCAGCACAGGGCAGGGACATCCCCTAAACAAGCCTTCTCATTTAAAGCACTTCCTTCTCAAAGGCAATCAATTTAGGCCAAGTGCAGAGCCAGCCGAGTTGAAATTCAACAAGAGGGGAATGTTGGCCCCTGAAGCATTATGGGCCGTTAAGTCTGTAATGTGGCAGAGGCCTCTGGGTAGCCACCGTTCCTTCCTTCTTGTTAATTGCAGGATGCTGTTATGGTGCCGTCCCGCTCCACTTGGTGTTAGACCCACAAGCATTCACGCACATTCTCTCAGCGCTACACCCTTCCTTGGACACCCTCTGTCAATAAGGGAGGCTGGGTAATAGCCAGGTGACTCCCCTTTGGATTTCAGGGGGGCCTGTGGGGTCCCTTCCACCATAGGTCTCAGGATTAAGGAACTGCAGTTTTCACAGCGGCACACGTGCCTTACCTGGCTTGTGGTTTGGTGGACCCCAGGCCTGGGTCCCTCTGTCCTCCCCTGGCCTGCTCTGTTCACCAACGGTGGCTTGTTTTCCCTCTGGAGTATCAAGCCCACATTGAGAGGGGAAAGGTGGGACTGGACCCTCTGTCACTGCATATGTGGGGATAGAGGTGGCGGGCAGATTGGGTAGGACCTTTGTCTGACTAGAAACAATAGTTTTGGAACGACTTGAAGCAAATTGAATCTTGGGGGAATTTCCAGCATGAGTAAAACCTGGAGACTTCTCAGGGTGTTGAGAGAGCCACCCCCCCTATCAAGGCACCAGTTCCTGCCTCTAGTCTAGAGCCTAGTCACTGGGTTTTGCTGTTCTCCCTGCTGGCTTGGTCTCCTTGACCTACCATTTACTCTGCCCCTGAATGCTGCCCTCATGTGGATCAGAATTTCCAGAGTGTTCTCTCTCTTGGCCTTCCAGCCCCTTCCCAGGCCAGTCCACCCACTTTCCATCTTCATCTCTGCCAGTTCTGCAGTGTGACCCACTGCCCCTGGTGTGGGCAGCACATCTGCTGTGCCCAGTCTAGAGCACACCCCCAACTGGTCCAAGGGGAGCCACCTTCCAACACCAGTTCCATTCATTCAGCCTCTCTACCATCCAAACAGGATGCCCTCCTTCTTTGCCATTTATTTGACACTTTCTGGATTCTTAGACTGGAACATTCCATGCACAATAGGTTATCTGAATATCTTCTATTCTTGTCACATCTAAGATATCTCTATTTTGTCTCCTTGCATGCTTAGTTTGTTTCAGTTTAATAAACGTATATACCCATTCCATAAGTATATTCTGGACTCACAGTGATTATGCCTTCTTGATTGACATTTTGGGACATGGGATAGGGAGTTGAGTGAGGAAGGGAGGAGAGAAGTAACCTAGAGGTAGAAGAGCAAAATTGTCTTAAAAGGAGAGGTGATCAGAGGGGCAGGCTGCCCTGCTGGAAGAGGTCACCTGGGTCTCAGGCAGGGGTCAGCATGTGGTACAAGAAAGAAGCAAGCTGATTCTTCCCCTGGGCACGGGCCATCTCATTAGCTGGGAGGATGAGATGGGGAGGCATCTCCCACATTGGTGCCCCTTGGGTAGGCCACTCTGTTCCTGTCCCTGCCTCTCTGTCCTGAGATGGGTCCAGCAGGCAGCCTGCAGAGCCTCCTGCTTCCGCTTGGCAGGAAGACATCTGACCTTGCCAAGATGTCCTTGGTTGTGAGTTGAAAACAGTCCCTCTCCATCATCAGATTGACAGAGCCCCGTGGATGGTGCCACCTGGCACGAGATACTGTATATGAAAGCTTGCGCTAAGTGGTGTGGCTTCCTTGCTTCCTGTTGACGACTTCCTTCTGATACCTGCCCCGAGAGATGCCACTTGTCTTGGACGATGTGAATGTTTCTCAAAGGCATAAAAAAAACCCCAAGAAAACCTAAAATATTTTTTGATGAAATCGCCAAGAATATGTTAAACGTATTGTACTATTATCCTTTTCATTACTGTTATTATTTCTGTTTGACATAATTAGATGACTTGTTCTGAAAACCTAAGTCAAAGCACAGAGGAGGCACTTTGTTTAGTCAAGAGCCAGTCCAGGCTACGTTAGAGGCTCCTCTTTTAAAGGCAAAGGCCCTCTTGAGCTTCTTTTCCCCCATCAGAGAAAATGAGGTAGACAGATTCCTGTCTGGGTTTCCTCACAAGCTGCTTTGGTTTTGTTTTTTTACCATGAAATAACTGGCTCACAGTGTCAAGCTGCTGGACTTAAAGGTCCTGGGGAGGATGAAGGATGGGTCAGGGGAGCAAGAAGCTCACTGTATGCTAGGCCTGATGCTGGTGGCTCTACCTCCATAATTCCCCCGGGGGCCAGCTGTTGTCCTTCCATTTTTTTTTTTTTTTTTTTTTAAGACTGAGTCTTTTTTTTTAAGACTGAGTGCCTGTGGCTTAATGGGCTAAGGCGCCAGCCATGTACACCTGAGCTGGCAGATTCGAATCCAGCCTGGGCCTGCCAAACAACAATGACGGCTGCAACCAAAAAATGGCCGGGCGTTGTGGTGGGTGCCTGTAGTTCCAGCTACTTGGGAGGCAGAGGCAGGAGACTCGCGTGAGCCCAGGAATTAGAGGTTGCTGTGAGCTGTGATGCCACAGCACTCAATCCAGGGTGACAGCTTGAGGCTTTGTCTCAAAAAAAAAAGACTGAGTCTTTTTCTGCCATCTTGGGTAGAGTGCTGTGGCATCAGCACAGCTCACAGAAACCTCAAACTCCAGGGTTCAAGAGTTCTCTTGCTTCAGCTTCCCGAGTGACTGGGACTATAGGTACCTGCCACAATGCCCAGCTAGTTTTCTATTTTTAGGAGAGATGAGGTCTTGCCCAGAGCTCCAGGGATCCACCCACCTTGGCCTCCCAGAGTGCTAGGATTATAGGTGTGAGCCATTGCATCCAGCTGTCCGTCCGCTCTCTGATGACACAGAGCTCAGGCAACAAGTCCTTGGTGTCCCGTAGGTGGTGGGACTGTGGCCTGCTCTTAACCTGAATGACCATCCTGTCCTGAATTCCAGTCCCTCCACACCTTTGTGCCCTCGAAGCAGCCGAAACCCTGAGCTATATTTGGTGCATCGGTTTCTCCCAGACCTGAGAATGCCAAAGAATGCGAAGCTTTATGTCGATGCTTTTAGAGAAGGTTCGCTCAGCTTTGAGCTCTTTAGAAGGTTTCCAAAGTCTATTAGGCGGCAAATGCTTTCATGGTTTTGGAATCATAAGGTTGATTTGAAAAATTGGCACCTAATGGCTTACAACTGGAATAAATTTCCCGGAATTGGACCTCGGAGGGAGCCTTAGGTGCACACACAGCGGCCTCGCCCCAGCTCGGCGCACACCACGCTCTGTGGAAGGTGCTGCTTGCCGGGACCATCAGGACCCTGCATTGCCCCTAATTAGAGGAGAGACCTTGTTGCTCTCCATTTCTCAATTTGGACCCAGCATTTAGTGGCAGTGACTGTGGGGAGGCTTCTGGCTGGAGTTTCTCCCCACTGGCCTTTAAAAGGCCAGGGCCTGAGAATTCCTGAAAAATTAATGGGGTCTCTGTGGGTTCTTTACACTCTCCGGTAACCTGGCCTCTCCCAGGCCCGCGGTGGCTCCTTGGCATAATAGCTGCACAGCAGCTGGTCTTTTGTATGTAAATATGACCTAAAGAAGTATGGGCGGCTGCGGTCCATTGTTGCTGGAGACTGAGCGATTTCAAACAGACACAGGCTTTTAAAATATTCCAGACAGATACAGAAAATGTCAGCCACGGGTTTCTCTCACTAACTTCTGCCCAGCCCTCTTTTCGCCTCTCCCTCCCCTGGCCACTCACCCCACCATAAAATATAATCAAAAAGCTAGTAAATAATTTAAAAGAATTGCCTCAAAGGATTTGCAGCCTAGAAAGAGACTCCCTTCTCTGGTTTAAGTTGGGAGAAACTGTTTTCATTTTTTCCCCCAAGATATTTAAAATATTCAGGAGTGTCCCGCAGGGTCTTGAACTCATAAGTGTCTGCATTTTTCTCGCTATACTCTCATCCCCTCTTTTCTTCATTGATTTCTTTTTTCTTTTAATGTTGCTGTCGGCAACATTTAGGTCCAGCTTTCAAATGAAAATCATATTTCAGACGCTGGTCTTAAGTCAGACCAACTTAAGGTCTGTTACGTCCATCTGAGTCCTGCGCCCCTGTTCTTTAGTGTAACGAGAGGGTGGACTGAATTTGAACCGCTACGATTTTTCATCCTTTTAACTCTTCAGAGTGGTCCCTTATCTTGAGAGCAAAAGAGGAATGATGTCTTATATGTGGGGTCACTGCATGTCGTCTTCCAGAAACTTAATCAGTCCTTCCCTATTCACCTTGAGAAGGGAGAGAGGAGGTCAGTGGTCTGGGCAGCCAGAAGCTTGGCTGGGGATGAAGGTGCGGAAGGGAGGAAACCTCATGTGGACCCGCTCCCAGCCCCTGAAGATAGGTGCTGCCCCTCCTGAAAGAACTCTTGAGTAGGTGTGCATTTCTGGGCTTCCCAGCAGTAGAGATTATGGTATCTGGGATACAGTGGGCTATTGATAAGTATTGGATGGATGGATAGAAGGAAAGCAGTATGAACAGATGGATAAATGAAAGGGTAGATGGCTGGGATAGATGAAGGGTGGATGGACAGATGGGGGAATGAAAGCAGTGGTAGACAGAGGAACACATAGATGCATGGGCAGATGGGGAGTGGATGGAGGGGCGGATGGATGGATGAAAAGAAGGAAGGACAGATGAAAGATGGGCGGATGGGCTGAGGGATGAACAGATGGAAGGATACAGGGATGGTAGACACTTGGTTTCCCCGTTAGTATGTACGCCCATGCTGTATCCCCCTGGAGTGTATCCCTTGACCCTGCTCCTGGAAGTGAGGAGGGTGAGCTACAACACTGGTGCCAGGGAATCCTGACAGTGTCCTGTCTCCTTGAATACTGTATATGCTGCTACCAACTGACCCTCTAGGGAGGCCATTCTCAGAGCATTCCTCTTCCTTTAAAAGCATAGTGTCATACTTAACAGGATCTGCCCCCGACCCCTGCTGGCATTGCCCATTTTCTCTTTGAGGGACCAGCACAGGGACATTCTGGCCCGTGGCTGAACTATCTGGCAGTCCTCTGCCAAAGAGCCAGATGTGTCCTCTCTGGGTCTAGCCAACAAAGGTCATCTCCTTGGCACTATGGTCTGTTGCCTCAAGCCTGGACTGTAAATAAAGCATACTGGGTAAGAGGCATTCTAGAGGAAAACAAAGCTGCATTTGAATCCCTGGTGCCACCTCATACCGACCGAGTGGCCTTAGGTGAGTTACGTAACCCCTTATAGTCTTGGATTCCTCACCTGTGCAATGAGGGAAGAGCATCTTTACCTAAGGGTACTACGGGGATTAAATGAGACGACTCGCAGAGTCCTTATAAAGGAGTTATGGCCGGCACGTGGCACCCCAATGCAATACATGTAGCATTTATTGTCATTAGTGAGAGTGAGGGCAAAGACATTACCGAGGCCTCCTGGGCTGCTGAGAGGATGTCTGGGCACCCAGCTTGCTGAAGTCATCAGTGCCTGGGAGGAACGCAGTCTGGTCTGGCACAGTGGCTGCCCAGGACGTGGGTCTTTCAGGCCTCATCTGGGCATCCTGCGTGCTGTGTTGCCAGTTTCTGTAAAGAACAGCTGAGGATGGTGAACACCAGGGAGGTTCTGTAGGGAGCCAAAAAGAGTCCTCAGCTGACCTCGCTCCTTGAGATGAAATCGTCTCCCCTCTCCTTTTGTTCTTATAAATGACTGTCTGACAGTTTCTCCCCTCTTGAAAGCAGAGGCCCTGACCTCTCCTCCAATCAGTTCACTTGTCCCCCTGGACTGAGACACCCCCCCACAAGGCTGCCTGAGACCAGCTCGCACCTTCCTTTCTGGCTTGGGGAGAGAGGCCACTTTCAAGTTGGTGACAGCCTCGGTAGACTGCAGAAGAACAGCCTTGGCGCTGGGCAGCTCTGAGGAGCCTTCCAGAGGAACAGAAGTTCTGGGCTTTTGCCTCTTCTCCTAACTCGTGTTCTTTTCTGTTTTAAAGCCCGTAAGAAGGGAGGTGTGAAGTCCATGATCTGTAAGCATAAAGGATTTTTAAACTAAACAAGAAAACCAATTATTTTTCTAACTGCTTTAGTCCTTCAAATCTTTCACTGTAATGGAGATTTAGAAGCCATCACAGTTGGGCTATTATTTCTGTGTAAACAGTGTCATGCCCTATTGCACCAAGCAAACAGTCAATTTTTTCCATTACGCTTAGACACAGATGATGAGGGTGCTGAGTCGATGGTCTCTCGAGTCGACTTGTAGGGGATGGGAGAGCGAGTGACCGTGGTTGGAGGTGAGGAAAGGGTTAAGGCTTACGGGGGATTTCGGTCCTTACCCATGGGTCACCTCTTTGGCTCCAGAGCTATGTTAATCTTTAGGCCCTGGCTTGTGACCCTCTCACACCCAGAGCAGGGTGGCAGGGGGATAGGGAAGCATCCATAGAAGGCGGGGGCCAAGATGAGAAAGGCAGGGGCTCCCAGTGTTCATTGACCCGATGGGATGTGGCGCGTTTCCTGCGTCCCCATCTCCAGATGGGCGTCTCTTTTCTTCAAGGCGGTTCTGCTCCCAGATGATCTAAAGGGTACCTTTGATATTGCATTCCTTTGCTTTTAGCTCTGGGATAAAATATAGACAGCTGTGTGGCCACAGGCTCCTGTCCTGTGGTGCCTGCCCACTTGGACGTCTTTGCTTCTCCAATGCTGACTGTCTTGCAGTTCCCTGGTGACACCGTGCTTCATCATGCACTCTGCCTGGAACATTCTTCCTGCCTCTCCCCTTTCTCTGGCTTACTGCCTTTTCATCTTCCAGATGCAGCCTCCCCCAGGAAGCCCTCCTTCATCCCACGGCTGGGTGCATACCTGTCCCGTGCTGCCCTGTGGTTCCTCCCCTCTAGAAGGCACTGCTCTGTCTTGCAACCCCTAATCTGTCTTCTCTGGTCATGTGTAAGCTCCCTGAGGGCAGCCACTGTATCCTCACCAACTTAGTACCCCCAGTGCCCCACCAATGCTTTGACATGTTGGATCCTCTCACTGAGTATCTGTAGAATGAATACGTGAGTCCCCAAACCTGGCTGGGGGTGTAGGCCAAGAGAATAGTTGACTCCCACACCAGGCCAGCATTGGCCTTGCTGTCCATCTCAGGGATGGAGATGGCGGGCGGTGGGGCATGAGGCGAAGAATGTGGGACACTGAAGCCAGCCCGCCTTGGGCAAGTCACTAAAACAAAACTCCCTGTGCCTCAGTTTCCTCATCTGAAAAATGAGCTTAATAATAGTACCCACTTGATAGGACCTTTGTGGAGATTGTGCTGGGAAAGCGGGTGGAGGCAGCTCCAGAGAGGTGTTTCTCTTCTCTTGGCTCTGCCTGAGCTTCCAGCCCCCCGAAGGCCTTGCTTGGAACAGAGTTTGGGGATCCACATGGGGTCCAGGTGGTCGGCCCTCTGGGGGTGGCAGCTGCTCCCTGGGCCCCCTTGTTCCTGCTGCCCTGAGTCTGTACCTTCCATATTGACCTTTCAGCTCAGCCTGAGCTCCTCGAATCAAGCTGGCTCTGCTAATAGACTCAGCCGGTCAGCCCGAGGCATTTAGGAGGTACCTTCTGTATACAAGCACTGTACTCACAGATGACCTGTTGGTCAGAAGGGCCTTAGAGAACACATCTGATCTGCTCCCTCAGCCCGCAAAGTAGACCAGCCTGGTATTTTTTTCTTGTTTTTTCCAGGTAGAGCAATTGAGCCGAGGAGTAGTAGCTCCAGGCTTGCAGCTGTACGCTCCCATCCCCACCCCCAGCCCGGGGCTTGCTGTTAATGTTTTTGTTTTTCTTATCCAGACAAGTAGCCTCTCGGCCCTTGACTCTACAGTAGGCATCAAGGTCCACGCATGACCCAGACCACAGGCTTCCAGAAAGCCATTTGTTATCTAGAGGAGAGGAGGACGGCCACAGAATGCCCAGTCCCCTTCTCACTTGGAAGTTCAAAGGCTTCTGTCCTGAGGGACTTGTCCTCCAAATCTTGTGGAGCAGCAGAGAGGATGGGTGGCTTGCCCCCATCCGTGGGGAGAGCCAGGGTTGGCCGGGTGAGGGACCCCGCAGGGTGTCAGAGTTGCTGCTGGCTCCTGCCCTTGGGCGGACCTTGCTTTAAGCAAGGTTGGAAGCTGAAATGATGGATTCCCACAAAAGACAAATTAGAAGGGGATTATCCTCTCACAGAAGAAGTCTTTTAAAATATACTTAGAAGTATTCAGAGTGAGAGTTGGCCCCGTGCACAACAGGTGTGGCAGGCACACCTGTGCTGGTTCCAGGGCTGACCTCTGCGTGGTGGTGGTGGCGGCGTGGGGGAGTGGGTCAGGGACCATGACCGTCCCTAATGGCCGTTCCAGGGAGAAGCCCTGCAGATCCTCTTAAGGGAGGAGTGGTGATGGGGAGGGTCCCCAAAAACAAATAACCTAGCAAGGGGAGGGGAGATGCCTCTGACCCCTAATTGAAGGTTTTGGGTAGGGAGGGCGAGTATTCTGCCTTGGGGATTGGGGTCAGCCACTCTTGGGTTGAACCTTCACTCTGCCACTTACTAGCCTGGCAACCTTGAGCACCTCCCTTAATCTTTCTGAGCTTTATTTTGCTCATCTGTAAAGTGGAAATAATAATAGTAACGATGATAGTAACAAATACAGCTATTGGGCTGTTGTGAGGTTGAAATGAGGCAGTGAATGTGAAGTACTTAGCGTGGGTGCGTGGTAAACCCTGTGTGGCACTGGTGGTGGTGGCTGTGGTTATTTGTCCTATCGCATGGTACTGCCTTACACCCTGCAGCAAGTTCTGCTTTTGCAAACCTTTTCCCCACTCACAGGGCTCTCTCTATCCATCATGGGCTTTTCCCATCAAAATGCTTTTCTTTAACTGTCCTTTGAAGCTAACCAGCGGATCTCCTTCCCTTCCCAGAAGCTCAAGGCTGCCTGCCGGGGGATTTGCCCCCGTATTTTGTCTGTAATGCATAATATATATGTGTGTGTGAGTATGTGTGCGTAGGTTCCCCCCACACGGATGTATATATAACTCATTCCCCAAAGAGAGATTTATTTCAAGGAACAAATGCTTCTGGTTAGCTTCTGTGTGGATCTGATCCAGCCCCAAGCCGTTGCCATGAGTAGAATTCATTGACGGCAAAAGGAAATGAAAACAAACGTTCCCTGACATGGGGCATTTCCGTTGGGGGCCTCTGGGAATTCTCCTCCTCTATTAAAATGTCTACCAAATTGGACGGAGGAACTTGGCAGCCACAGCCTGAGCTCTTTAATTGTTTCTGTGGGGAGGGCATGGGTAGAAGCTATGTACTGGCCTCCGTTCTGGAACCTTCCACTGAAGTTCAGGAGGAAGGGGCTGTTTGAGAGTGGAGGATGTCTGGGTGCCCCGGGAATCTGACTGTGACCCCTACATCTGGGCAGGTGCCCGAGGATGGTGAGGGGAGAGTGCCTGCTCCCTGGCCCTCTGCAAGCAGGTCCTTGTAAAGTTTGCAGGGGGAGGCAGCTGAAACACACATTCCTGAGATGGTCTGAAGCCTTCCGTTTAGCCCCAGTAGACAGAATACGAATGTGGTTTTGATCACAACCAGCTGATGGGAGCTGACCCAGACTTATATTATGATTTGGCTGCTTTTTGGTTTTGTTTTTCTTTCCCCCTCCTCTTCCTTATGGGGAAGATTTTTTTTTTTTCATGAATGAATTTGCTTGAGGAGACAGAGTTGAGGACAGATGCAGATGGTGAGATACAGGGGCTCTCACATAAAGTTGAGGGTGCTTGCTGATCTATTTTCTCCCTCTCTCCCATTAAAAATGGGCCGTCAGTCCAGTTGCGTTTCCTGAGGCCTCTGGATGTGTGCTAGTGGGCACAGCAATTCACCATCTCACTGAATCCTCTGCAGGGTAGTTACAACCGCCCTCATGGTACGGATCTGGAAGCCACATCTCTGATAATTCAACAAAGCTGGTGAGGGACAGAGGTGCAAAGCTCAGGCAGGTAACCATAAGGGGGGTTTCTCCACCTCAGCACTGTGACATTGTGGGCCAGGCGATTCTTGATTGTCCTGTGCATTGTAGGAGATTTCACGGCATCCCTGGGCTCTACCCACTCAATGCTGATAACTCCCCGCCCCCAGTCACAGCAATCAAAGACGTCTTCAGACATGGCCGAAGTTCCTTGGGAAGCAACATGGCTCTTGGTTGAGAACCACTGTTTAAATCCTTGTCCCTCCACCTACCCCAGGATTTTCAACCTCTGTGAGGCTCATAAGAGGATCCTAAGAGAGGGTCTTCGGTGTGCTACGAAAATTTTTAAAGATCATTAATTTAGCTATTTTTAAAAGAAGTGCAAAGCATAGTAAGTACATTCTTTTTTCCTCTTTTTTTGGGGGGGGGGATCAACATCATTTAAGTGTGGTAAGGAACTTTGAACTATAGGTTCAAGTGTGCCGTAAGAGAAAAATTGTTGAAAACCACTGGTCTACCCAATGCCTGTCCCATGACCTGAGGCTCTGTGGGAATGCAGCTCTGCACACTTGGGAATTCTGTGGTGGGCATTGGACATCTGAGGGTTTTGATCCACAGTTGCCTTCACGTGGTCAACACATACTGTCTACAATAACTGTGTTGAGTGTCCTGGGCCCAAGGCACTCACAGTGTTGGCGCTAAGAGCAGAACCCCAGGCAGGAGCTTATTATGGGACCCAGGGGCTGAAGGATTTTTTCCAAAAAGACTAGGGAAGGCTCCTGGTTCTCACGGGGGTTCCAGATGAGCAGGACATTCAGGTGCTTGTTGGCTAACAGAAGCTCACTTTCAGTTCTCAGGTGGGCAGGTGGTAAGGAATGTGGCCGTCCCAAGGACACAGGCACGCACACAGGAGTGCAGAGGGATATTTGCGGGGCTCCTGGTCATTCCTCCTCAGGACCCAGTAGGCAGCATGCTGTCACTACAATAAACTTCCCTCTTCATTTTATCTGAGGGCCTGCTTATATTTTTCATTTCTAAAAACCCAAAGACTCTTTTTTTTTTTTTTTTTAAATCTCTCACTGTTTTTGCAAATTTGCTTTTAAAACAAACACAGGAGGAAGAGCTCCTGGGCCTTTGCCCTTGTAGTTTCAATTAATTGGTGCCAAAAATATCTGCTTGTGCCAACATCACCCCAAGTCTCAGGGTAGGTCAGACCCCTGGAGGAACTAGGATTCCCTGGGAGTCATTTCAGAGGAGCCCTAGAGAGCATCCGGTGAGAATAAGAGTGTTAGCCGCGTGTGTGCATGCTTGTGTGACACACACACACACTAAAAGAACATCAGGTTGTTCCTTTTCTCCTTTACAACCTCCGAGGAGGCATTTCAGACTCTTCCTGTCTGCCAGTCTCCCGTCCTCCCCCAGAAATCCTTGCCTAAGTCTTAAGACTCAACAACAACAAAGAACAAAGCCAGAGACAGTCTCCCCCTCCCGACAGTGTCAGCTGTGAACTGAAGATCTGAATAGCCTTTAAAATTGTTTTATTGTTGTCAGCGCTGCAGAATGGTGTGTAATCTTTGTGTTCTGGAGAATCTTTAATTGGCACAAAAGGGCAGTTTAGCCGGCATCTTGTAGGAGGTTTGTCATGCAAACGGTTAGTGCCTGCCACTCACTAGGCAGAGGGCTATCCAAGCTGATTTACATCAGCAGCTCCCTCTGGTTAATAGCCTTGTATGTTTCCTGGGGGTCTCTGAGCAGAAGTCTTGGGGGAGGGATGCGGCTGCCCTCCCCTCTTATGCATCCTCACCGTCTTCCAGCCATTAGGGACCTCCTGCCACCTTCCTCTGAGCCAGGACGGGGTGGGGCCGGGCAGAGAGAGGCCTACCTGGGTTCCAGTCTCAAGCAAGCAGCTGTCCCCTGTGCTACCTGTATTCTGGTAACGTTAGCTGCTGAGATAACTAACTCCCCCAATTCCAGTGCTAAGCCAGAGAAGCTTATCTCTTGCTCACGTAATAGTCCAGTGTGGGGGTTCCTGGTTGGTTTTTCTTCTCTGGGATGGTTTGAGGATCTGGGTTCCTGCCATCCCTTTTAAGCCGCAGAGTAGCTGGGGTTGGGCACCAAACTATTTAGATATATTAGTTGATTTACTCCTCACGACAGTTCTTGGAAAATGATAGTGTTCTTGTTTTGCAGATGAGAAAATAGAGATTCAGAGAGGTTCAGTCATTTGTTGGGCATCACAGGGAACATCATAGGTTTCCCAAGTAAGGAAGATCTGGTGCTCTCCCCTATGCCCCTGGCCTTAGCCAGACCTGTCTCTTCCCCATTGAAAACTTGAAAAACACAGGTTTTTTTTTTTTTTTTTTGGTGGAATTGCAGACTCTGAATCCATTAACAGCATCTACTCCAACCCCACCTCACCCCACCCTGGCCCAGAGGAAGGTGGCAGGAGGTCCCTAATGGCTGGAAGACAGCGAGGATGTACCGGAGAGGAGAGGACCTTGTGGCCTCATCCCCGTGTGGCCCGCTGTCCCTGGTTTAACAGGTCTTTGGAATGGGAGCTTTGCTCAAAGAGGGGCTCAGGAATTCCTCCAAACTTGAGCCTGGCTTTAGCTTTGGAGAGGCAGGGGAGGGTCAGGAGAAGAATCCTGGACCGTTCCCCTGTTTGGGTGCCGAAGTCGCTGCACATGGCCTTGGGCACGTGTGCGTGTCTGTGTGTGTCTGTGTGTGCACTGGAGGGTGAGGAGGCAGAGAGCTGTCTGAACTCTGGAGAGGTAAACACAGCGTGTGGGCCCCACACAAGGAGTCTCTTGACAAGCTGGGCTTTCTCCTGACACAACCGCCGTTAATGGATTCAGAGTCTGGCAGTTCCACCAAAAGCTGACTGCCAATGAGCCCTGCTGCTCTAAACCCTTGACACTGCTGATCAGAAATGGGTTTTCTTTTGACACTCTGCACTGCTCTGGAGATGGCCTTAATGAAACAACAGAGAAGTAGTTAACTGGAACTTGGCCTTAGGTGTCTCCTAGAATTCCCCTCCTCATGCCCCCGACTCCTGTAAGAAAAGTGACATTGATGTCTGCAGGGGAAAAGGGAATAGGGTGCCCCCCACATGCCCTGTAAAGGCTGTACACATTCCTATAAAGTCTCCCAAGGGCTTGAATGTGGCTTTTGCTTCTGACCTGATGTAGAGCCCACCCATGAGGGGTTAGACTCAGGGAGGGCCCCAAGAGGAGGCTGGCAAGAGGAATAGCCCCTGAAGATTCCAAGGTTCTTGGAGAATGCTTTCTTTTCTTAGACGTTGGGGACTTGGCATCCCTGTCCCTTCTGGGTGATTCTTGGCAGAAATGTCAGCAACGTGTGGTGATCCTAAGTGGGAATCATTTGAAAGCTTGAATGTGAGACTTTGTCAAGGCCTTGCTTTAGTCCACATGACCAAGCTCTTCTGAAGCCACCTGAAATGTGGAGGGAGCCACAGCTATTGTCCCTTCCCCTCCCTGCAAGGATGCTGGCTGCAGCCTGGGGGGTAGATTTTGTGTGTAGAAGCACAAGGTCCTGGAGCCCCTGCCCAGCTTGGTCTTGGGGAGACTCACCCACCAGAGGAGCAATGAGAGGCATCTCCTCTGGCGCTCTGCAGCCTCTTGGCAGATGGTGCGCCACACCGGGAGTATGAATGATGGGCCCACGGGCTGCAGGCCAGAAGCCAGTGCCCGGCCCATCCCTGGGCCCCTTCTTTAGTGCTGGGGAGCTTGGCCTCTGCTGAAGAGAAAGAAACACTGGTTGGAATCGGCAGGTCAGAACCGATGTCACTAGTGGGCCCCAGACTCTGCAGTGTCCTCAGTGTCCTGGTGGCCCCTCCCTATGTCTCTAAGACATTTTCAGCAGTTCAGAAGCACGGTTCAATCTCCGAGGAGAGAGCTTTGTTACTTCTTATGTTTTGCTTCAGATCACAGGACCCGAAGCCTTTAGGATGCGCTGCCAAATGTTTTCCTTTCTTTTCTCAAAGCAAAGGCCGCAGGCGTCTGAAGCATGCATTATACTATCTGTCCCCCAGACCAAGTGAGACAGACACAGATTACCGCTGACGTCTTCTTATTACATTCAAGGCCAGCACTTAGGTCATTGGGTTTTTGAATTCTCATGGTGAGCCAGAGATGTGACAAAGGCCACTGCCAGGTCCCAGACTGCCCTGAGAGAGCACAGAGTGGTTCTCAGAGTCGGAAGGAAGTTAGGGATCCTGTACCAGATTTTAGTCCAGAGTCGCCTTGTTTGGGGCCGTGGGCAAGAGGCCAAGCCATTTGTTGCTCTCTTTTTCTTCCATCTCCTGTTGCAGAAATACAAATTTCTTCTCTTTAGAAAACAAGCAAGGACTCGGCTGTTTATTCCTTTGAGAGAGCGGCTGCTTGGTCTCTTTGCTACTGCACTTGTCCGTGTATTCATTCAAATAGTCACTGAGTGTCTGCTGTGTGCCAGTGTCCTACATACGAGGGATGCATCGCTTCACAAAACAGACAGAGCCCCAGCCCTCATGGAGCTTGCATTCTGGCGAAGGGTTCCCAGAAGACGGTGGATGCCAGGACAAGATAAAGGATACAGGAAACTATGGTGGAAAGAGGGGGCAGGAGTGCTTTGGCAGGGCGGCATCTTCTAGATGCCCTATGGAGTGACTGAGGAGTGCTGGGCTGCTGGGAGGTTGGGGGACCTGATGGCAACGGGGATGAAGGGCACTCTGAGATTAGCCCTGCAGTCTCAAGCCATTTGGTAGGAGTGGGGCTTTGAGTGTTTGGGGTAGAGGAGAGGCAGCCCCTCCTCAGTCCTGCATTGGGGACCTGGAAATGGGGAAAGGGTAGTTTTACCCGGAGCACATGTTCCTCCTGGGCCAATAAACCCTGACCTTTTGGTCTTAACTCTTTCTTTCTTTGGACTCGGTGATCCTGGTTGTATTGTAGTTTTCAGGTTCAGTTTTTGTTTTCTCATCCCTGCTCTGGGTAAAGCATTCCAAATACGTCATTCTTACACGTACAGTTTAACCCCAAACAATATTATGTTTTATTCGGGGGAATTCAACATTTCTTTCAAAGAAAAGCAGGAAGGACACGTCAAAAGTATCATGTTTAGAAATTTCAGTTCTCGCAAAGCAAAGCAAAGCATTGTGAAAGGTTCAGATTCATTGGCAGTAATTGGAGCCACTGAACTTCGGGTTTTTGTTTGTTCTCCACAGTGGGTTGTCACCTGGGCAGCCAGGTCCTCGGGGTCACGTCGAGCTGCCATTACCAAGCCCTGTTCCAGGCTAGACAGGCACATTTCCAAGCCGGCATCATCCATTGATCCTGGTTGAGAGATCTAAGGAGTAGGAATCGTTTTTTTATACATGGGGAAACTGAGGCTTGTGGAGGTCAAGTAAGGTGTCCATGGTCCTGCCCACATTGAAACCCAAGTGAGAACAACTACAGTGCCAAAAATGGTTCCCTTGTACATTACCAATTCAACAAACCCCACCAGCCAGGAGAAGGAGCTGTTTCAAAGATCAGCCCGGCAAAGTTAAGATATATAGAGTTCATAGAAGCATCTATCAACATCACCATTAGAAACAAGAGCAAAGGTACAGCTGGCTGAATATTTTTTATGCCAGTCAACAGGACCCAGATAGCTCAGGTTCAGGCTCCAGCCAGCAGCACGGGAGTTTTGAAGCTGGAGAAGAGATTTCTTGTCACCTTCATCAGAGTATCTGCCTTATCCTAAGCCCTTGAGTAATATATTCAGAATTTCGAGATTGGATCATGTGAGCAGGACTTAACAGGCCTACCTCTGCCTGTGCTTGGCTGGGTTTCAGACCTCAGCTGCAGAGACGATGCGCTATAAATAGACAAGGGGACGAGATTTAGCACAAAAATCCTGTGTTCTCAGAACTGCCACGTTCTACCTCTGGGACCAAGCTATCCTCGTGTTGGGGCCATGAAGTTTGCCCACGTAACTTAGCGTGGGTTAGTTTTTTTGACAGCCCACACTCGGCACAGGACCATGGCTCCTTAACATTAGGTGAGCATCAACAAGAAGGTGACTTTTGCCTTGGTCCTCAATGTGACAGAGGCGGTTATAGAACTTTCTCCCACGTGGCATGCTAAGGGAAAGGAGTGGGCCTGTATGCCAGTGCCCATTAGGATTTGAAGGCTGGAGATGACGTCGATGGGGAAACCCACAGATTTCAGCCACTCATGGTAAAGGGTGAATAAGTGCAAAGGGCACTGGGGAAAGACCAATTTCCTCTGAGTTCATGATTATTGGGGCCTGTCTTCAGTGGCTCCCCAAGGCTGTTAACCACTCTGGGTACAAGGAAATCTGGGTTTCCAGTGACCAAATGTTAAAGCAGCATTTCCCTCTAGTTAGTAGTTGCTTCTCCTCAGGTTGATTTCCTTGAGGAGACAGGCGAGCAGCAGCCGGCAGGTAATGTGCTTCAAAAAGATATATCCATTCTGCTGAAAAGCATGGAACCAAAATAATCTGCAACCTATCTCACCCAAATAAATAAGTCAGCAAATAAGTCTGCTTTCATTGTATTGTCTTCTTCATAAATATCCTTTAAATTGAGGCTGAGTGACAAGATGTGCTTCTGCCACTAAAATGGTATCACTGATGATATTGAAAGAGCTTTTAAAAATACCACAATTGTCATTGAAACTATACTTTGATTTTTCTTTTCTTTTTTTTTTTTTTTTACCCTTCTCTTCTCCTTTGCTAGTAACTAGGTCTCTTTGGGAATTTTTAAAGTGACGATTGGTAGATTGTAGCTGACGATATTTCTTCCACATAATACTTCTGAATGCCACTCAGGCCTGCCTTGATTGGTTCCAAATACCACAAAGAAGAAAAATGTTTCATTTGAAAATGAAAAGCGTGGTGGAGGTCATTTGCTGTCTGCCTTTGACCCCTTCGCACAAGGGGCAAGGAAGCCACAGCAAAAAGCAGCAGTGGTGGGACTTGGCCTCAAAGGAGCTTAACTGCCTTCAGAATCGATCCTATCGGCTTGAGTGCAGGGTAGTATATGCTTATTAGATTCTCAAATGTTATTCAGCTTGATTGCAGCTTTTATACAAAGGAGTTAAGACGCGGGTAGGAAAGATAATAGAACTATAAATTGCAAGACAGGTTCTTATGAAATCAGTAAATTATTCATTTAACAGTTCACTTCTTGTTGATTTCGTGTTGCTATGGCACCTCTCAAGATGGAGGCGAGTCGGTTCACCAGCCCAATCAGGGGCCTTGCACAGACGCACACAAATCCTGGTGGAAGGCAGATAATGCATTACGTACAACTTTCGGCCATATGATAAATTGCCTCTTTATCTGGCAAATTCCAAGGAGATCTGCTGGAGAGAACTGAAAGAGATATCTCACAGTGGCTAACATTTCTTGGAAGCGTCCCAACCTTCTCAGGGTTTGAGTCAGAATCTGTTTAAGAACGCATTAGGAATGCATTGTCTTGGAGCGGCCTGCCTGTCTCCCGAGATGGTTGGAAGCACCGTGGGCTCACAGTTGCTTTGGCGTCCACGCTACAGTAAATGCCTGACTTCGTTAGTTATTTTGATGGGCAAAGAAAACTGCCTGCCAACAGCCGTGCTTCTTCCTAGCTTTACTTTTGTACTCCTCCACCCATTTGCAGTTTGATTTCTTGCTGTTTGTTAAATTGTTGTACTTAGCAAATAGAATGCTGTGGCCAAGTCTATCACTTGCGTGCAACGGCGTTGGAGGGAGTTTGAGTGCCAGGGGAGTTAGGAGACTTGATGGAGGTGTTGGCTGTGACGTCGGTAGCTATGTGACCTTGGACAAATTCCCTCATCTCTGGGGTCTCAGCCCTGTTATCTGAACCCTGATTTGGGTGGTCCCTTCCTTCTCCAACCTCTTAAGATTGTGCCTATAGTGTGTATTGATTACCTGTTTGTAGGTGTTATGAGGACCTCTGAAGGCCATCTGAATGTTCCTGCATTTAAAAGTCAGGGCCAGACTCCCCCAGATGCACTAGACTATGGGGACATTTTGTGTGAGACTATTAAGAATTTAGCCGTTCATTCTGACAGCTTGATAGATGGAGTGGTTTTGCATGGTATCCATGTAGGAATTGACTGGAAAGGAAGCATTTTCTGAGACGGGTCTGGCTTTATGTGTATGTTAGGACAATTCCCCCCTCCCCAATCAAATTTTAAAACTTTGCTCTGAAGGGCCAGTAAAAATAACCTAGTCCATTATTTTTGTATATTTGATTCTGTTGACCATAACATCTCTTAATTTCTGCTTTTGGCTCCTGTGACCTAATATAATAATAAGTATTAGCATTACGAGGTTAAGTACTGGTATCCCTGTTGCATGAATTAGAATCTAGTCAGGGGATAGAAACTACGCCGGGTTTTTGTACAGAGAATTAAAGAACTGTTAATGGGGATATAAAACTAGCTGACTGAAAGGGTAAAAAGAAAACTCTGAGGCATCGATTCTCCGTTACTAGAGGACATCTGAATCACCTGGGAGCTTTCTCAAACACAGATTACCGGGCCCTCCATATTCAGTTTTCTAACAAGTTTTCAGGTGACAGTGATGCGGCTGGTTTGGGGACCACACTTTGAGGACCGCTGTTGTAAGGTTCCCATGGAGGTAGCAGCTGCAGGGAGCAGCCTCCACTCCTACCTTAGCTGGGCTGGTGAGGTTGGAATTATTAAAACCTAGATAATGGAAGGAGGAAACACCGAATCTCCATTGGAAGAAGAGAGACCTCGACCTTTCATAAGGGGTCTTGGCCTCTGGTGCTGGTGTCCCTGAGGGAGTAAGGTGGTGTGGCTGGTTCTACACGTGTTGGGAGAAATTACAAACTGGATTAAGTGACTGGTGTGGAAAGGCACCGTTACTGCCAGGTCGAAGCAGCATCACTGGGGCGATGCTCAGAGGAACCACAAGCCGACAGGAAGCAGATGGGAAGGATCTGTCCCGTCCCTCCCCACCCCCGACCAGTCCCAGCATCTCCCTCTAGCGCCCCCTGTTGGCAGACCTTCCAGGCAGCCAGTAGCAAGGTGGAAATGCAGGTGGTTTGCAGGGTCCTTCCTGGCTCCAGGCATGAAGCCAAGTATAACCAGGTAGGTTTGGAGCTGAGGGCAGGTTTTACAGATAGGGAAACTGAGGCACTTTGCCATAGTCTCTCATAGTAGGTGCCAGGGTGGGAATTCAAACCCGGGTAGTTTGGCTCTAGAACCCCGGTTTAACCCCTGCACCAGTCTGCCTAAGAGAGGCTGTTCTCTGCGGCTCTCCCCTCCTCACAGGCACTGTTGGGTCTCTGTTTCCAATTTCTTCTTTCCTCCTGCCCCTAAAGTTGGTGGCCTTAGGGCTTTGTCACCTGTGTCCTCTCCCTGCACGTCCACCTTGGGCAGTGGGTCCATGTCTCTACCTCTACCCTGGACTGCTACTTGGAGGATGCCAAGCTTCGAAGTCCAGTGATCACCCAGACATTCTCTCTGGAATGTTCTGTAGATACCTCAGGTATTTCTTTTCTCTCTGACTTGAGTACTGTTGGCCTCAGCAGCTCCCCATCTTCTGATTACTGTAAAGTCTAAGGATGTTTTTTACCTGGACTGGCTCAGTGGTCTGCCTCCTGCTTTCTTTCTTTCTTTTTTTTTTCCCCTTTAATCCTTCAACTTTACTTATTTCTTTTAAGTCAGTATTGAGTAACGACACAATATTTTTTGTACTATATGATCCCATCTTTCTTTTCTTTTTTTTTTTTTACATTTACATGTGTTTATTTGGTTTCCACTTTTTGCCTTCACAAAATTAAAGAGGCTTAAAATTTAATAACAATGTTTAAGGTAAGGACCAGACACAAAAACCTCGTAAAGAACGAACAAAGATAAATACATTCAGAAAAGAAATCAGACGATTACTGCAACGAAATATTGAGCAATAATAATAATAATGATGCCAAAAAAGTAACATTCACGTTGTTAAATAAGAGTCCTGTTTTCTTTCTATACTTCTCCTCTACCCAGTTTATCTAGCAGACAGTGGTTGGAGAAATGTTTCCTTTTTTTTTTTTTTTTTTTTGTAGAGACAGAGTCTCACTTTATCACCCTCGGTAGAGTGCCGCGGCGTCACACAGCTCACAGCAACCTCCAACTCCCGGGCTTAGGTGATTCTCTTGCCTCAGCCTCCCGAGTAGCTGGGACTACAGGTGCCCACCACAACGCCCAGCTATTTTTCTGTTTTTGCAGTTTGGCCGAGGCCAGGTTTGAACCTGCCACCTTCGATGTATGGGGCCCGCACCCTACTCGATGAGCCACAGGTGCCGCCCGAGAAATGTTTCTTATAAACAACTTTGCCCATAGCATTCCTCTCCTTGAAAATGCTTGCTGGTTCCCCACAGCCTCTTGAACTGACTCCAGGCCTCCCAGAAGCAGGTGTCTTCATGGCTCAGTGGTTGGGCTGTATATAGTATGTGCTGTGCCTCCTTTTCCTGGTATAGTTCTGGTTCTCCAGCCCCAGGGGGATACTGGCAGCTCTGCTGACTTTTTCCATTCTCCCCCAGATACTCTGTGGTTATTCAAGTCACCCCAGTGTGGGAAAGGCCACCATTTCCACCCCATCAGAGCTCTTACTCTAGCTTGAAGGCCCAATTCTAATGCCACCTGCTCCATGCAGCCTTCCCAGCCTCTCCCCCGAGTACACATGACCTCTCCTTTCTGTAGTCTCCCCTGGCATTTTGTTTGTGCCTCCCTTACACAGGTGTCCTCTCCCCACCTGACACATAGAGGTGGGTCTTCTCTATGTCTAAATCGCTCAGAGTGCCTCGTGCAAGGCCTGCCCCATAGTGTAGGCTCACTGCAGGTTCAAGTGCGTGTTACCGCAGTATGTTTCCCATTCAAGAACAGCTTTCCTGCCCAACCTCGAATAGGTCAGCCTGGGCTATTCTAGTCCTCAGAAGAGTGGCCTAGATCTGAAGCTGCAGACCATACTGTTGGTTTCAGCTCCTACCCCCACGGTGAGGGATGGGGAGTATGCCCTTAGTCATCTCTCTTGAGCTACTTCTACATCTCCCAAATTGAGGGTTCGAAACATTGTGTGGCTAATACATGGAGCTCTCTTGGGTCTGTGGTGGCCTGCCATTTAAGTTCTCCCACTTGCCCATGTATCTAGAAAAATCAGATTCATTTGCACAAATAGAAACCCAGGATGCTGCAGACAAGAGCCTTGCACGGAAGGGGGGAAGTACTGACAGCCATAATGCAGACCATGGAGCTGCTCTGGGAAGAAGGGGTGTGTGGATGGCCAATCTAGGAAATGCGGACTAAACAGACGCCTTTCCCACAGACCTTCACAAGGCCTTTGACATGAAATGATGAGCTTCCCGAATCTCCAGCTGCACATGGAGACCCCCCCAGATAAAGTGAATTTGACCAAAGTGTAGCTCTGTGGTACCAGTATTCCTTAGACCATGCTGTGAGATGAGTTGCCATCATGACTGTGCCACAGGGATCAAGGAAGCAGGAGTTCAGGCTAAGGGTGGCCACCTCCTCTGGCATTGAAGGAAGAGCATCACTGGGCAGAGGAGGGTGATAGGGAAGCAGAGCCTGCACCTGCCCCTGTGTTCCAAGCCCCCTCCATGCTTGCAGGCTGAGACTGCCCTACACCACACAAATGCTGGAGATTCGGCTCCCTCTGTCAGAGCTCTGGAAGGCCCCTTGGGGGCCAAGGGGGTCGTGTTTCTCCCTCCAGGCTCATTTCCCTCAGTCACCTTCCAAGGATGCGATGTCAGAATGACAGCTTCTGCTGATTGTGAAATGAGTTTTCTCCACTCATGCAAATTACTCTCCGACTCTGAATATCCATGTGGGTGGGGGCAGTGTTTCGGCTGCCCAGTTGGTGAAGGAGGAACATCATAGGGTTATTTTTCTTTCCTAGCAAGTGCAGACAATACCCTTTCTCTAATCAACAGGTTCACAAGCATTTGAGAACCAGAAATGAATTTGCAAGGGCTCTCCTAGCTTTGTGGAATTAGAGCAGAGATATTGCTTTCTTTTCACTTCAGTTAATCCAAATGAGCTGAGTCTCCTTTCTATAGGGAAGGGCAAAACAAAACAAAAACCCAACCCAGCAAAAACAAGGCTTTCTTACTGCCAAAATAGGGCTCCAAAAATAGTTTGGGTCATTGGAATCACGAAAGAAATAGTGTTTATATAACCTCCCTCTTGCAGAGAACTTGAAAGTGATTTCCTTACATTTTATGCAAATAATATATGGGATTTATATCACCCACATTTGTCAAACTTGTCTTGCAAGCATGTGTATTCGGAAAGCTTGTTTGCTGGCGAGCAGGCTTCTTGTTTTTCTTCTGGGTAAATTGTCTTTTAGGCAGTATATTCTGAGGTCTGTTGTTAATTGCAAGTTGAGGGGATATAAGCGGTGACCAATCCAGACTGTAGAAGTGAAAATCAGTTTAAAAGAGATCCTTTGTCTACATTTACTTGACTTTGTATCGACTTTTGTGATGTTTTAGTGTAGTGCCAGAATTATTGAGGACTTAATTTGTCCAGAGCTCCACAAGGGCTGCAAAGATAAACCAAGCCATCCATGTCCTTGCCTGCAGGGAGCGTAGGGTCTAGTAGTGAGTTAGACAGTGATGGACACCATTCTACAAGTAACTGGGTATGTGCAGAGTGCTTCGGGATTGTAGAAGAGAAAGAGAAAAGTCCAGTCGGGTTGGGTAGAGGGAGCTGCCATATGAGCTAGGCTTGAAGACTGGGTTGCATTGCAGCAGACAGAGAGGGGTGATGTCCCAAGCGAGGAAAAAACAGAAGTGGGAAGTGGAGGGGGACTTAGGATCACTGGGTGAGTACGGAGGTACGGTGAGAGAGAATAGGGCTGTGCTTGTGAATCTTGAGACTACAAAACCAGACAGTGTCAGGCTTTGATACCTGAATGGGAGTGCCCCTAGCACCACTGGGAGCCATCGTGGGTTCCATGCAGGTGAGGGGCATGGCAGGTCCTGTTCCTGTGTGCTTCATTCATCCCAGTGGTACCAGGAATGAGGCGTCACCTCTGCATCTCCCTTTTTCCTGGCCCTCACAGTCGTCAATCTTTTTACCAGGGTCGGGTCACTCCTGTAATCCTAGCATTTTGGGAGGCCGAGGTGGGTGGATCACCTGAGCTCAGGGATTTGAGCCCATCCTGAGCAAAAGTGGACTGTGTCTCTTAAACAAAAAAAGTAGCCAAGCACTGTGGGCTGGCGCCTGTTGTCTTGTCTACTCGGGAGGCTGAGACAAGAGGATCACTCAAGCCCAGGAGTCCGAGGTTACTGTGAGCTATGATGCCATGACACTGTACCAGGGGCTACAAAGTGAGACTCTATTTTAAAAAAAATTTTTTTTTTTTTACTGGACCCTACAAATGTTGGTTGCCTCTGTCTTCAGTCACTCAGACATTGGCTCTTATTCCCTTATCACTCGTCCCTCAAGTGACAAAACTCTTCTCTTCAGCCTCAGCCTCCCCTGGTTCATGCTTTACATGCTGCCAGCGGGAAGGTTCTAGAGGCTGGGCTGACCTCGTCATTTCCCTGCTCCACACCCTGAGTGACCCAGTCGTCCCCCAGTGTGCCGTCCTTTCGTTTGCCTTCTCGTGCACTCAGCTCAGCCACGCCGGGCAGCATGTCCTGTGCGCGTCCTCTCTCCTCTGTCTCTGCACGGCTGTGTCCTCTGCTCGGATCTGTCTCCCGAGGGCACCCCCACATCCATCCTCAGCTGCTCCTCCCCTCCCCCACCCGGGGTATTTTGCAGTGTCTCCCCCTCTTTGTTCTCAATGCAGCCTGTGCCCACCCTGTGCACACAGTGCTTTATGGTTATTTTTCTCCTCTCTGTCGTGTCACCAGGCTGCGCGCTCATCACCGTGCGTCTCTGTGCCAGGCCCATGGCGGGCCCCCAGGAAGCGTGCACGGGAGGGTTAGAAGAAGAGAGGTGGGAGGAAAAAGACATATCTGGAGCCCGGGGCAGCAGCCACCTTCGTTTGTATATTTGTACTGATGATCATGCCGGCCCCTGAGGGTGGTGCTGAGATGACTGTAGAAAACAACGGGGGAGACGGATGGGTACGCAACGACACCACCTCCCTCCTCCGTCCCAGGAGGAAATGATATTTCCATACATCCTAAACACCCGCCTCTTTTCAGCATCTGCGGAAGCTCGGTGGAATAATGAAAGATAATCAGCAATGGGTTGAAATTTCCTCTCCTTGGGTAGATCTTTTCTTCCTACTATATCATGTATTTAAATGTATAGATGTAGTCAGTTCCACCTACTGGTCGGAGCTTTGGAGGTTCTGTTTGTGGACAAGGTTTTCCTTGTCCCCACGTGTTCTCCCACAGTTTGATGGGGTACAATAGTGTGTACCTTGTACTTTTCAGAGCCAGAAACACAGCTAAAAAAATGTGTTCAGATCCTGCAGCAGTGATGGTGTGCAGACATGGCAAGAGGGGAAATCAGACGAGCCAGCAGAGAGCTCCAGTGTGCCCATCCCACAAGTGCCTCTTGATGGAGAAGTGCCTGCCTGGAGCCAGGCAGCGGCCTGAGGCGTCCACTCTCAGCGCCTGCCCAGAGGCAGCTCCCTCTTGTTCATTACTGTGTCA
This sequence comes from Perodicticus potto, assembly GCA_963574655.1. Classification (NCBI taxonomy): domain Eukaryota; kingdom Metazoa; phylum Chordata; class Mammalia; order Primates; family Lorisidae; genus Perodicticus; species Perodicticus potto. Next base: position 19,607 of record CAUYRH010021301.1, on the reverse strand, counting down.
TCAGAGTCATTAACGGGCATTAAGAGCCTTGGGTTCTGATCTGAGCTCTGTTGCCAACAGGCTAACTGATGCTAGGCAACCCTCTGGTTTCTGGGTTCAAGGTAGCCCTTCTCTGTCTAGAGGTGGGGTCAGGCGAGATATCTGAGAGTCTTCTGCTTCCCAGCTCCATGTGTCTGTGCAAGGTGAAGGGGACTGGGATTGGCAGCCCAAGTGGGTGCTGCAAACTCTAACACCATGAATTACTTCACGGAGGATGTGCTGGGGTGTGCAGGAGGATGCAGAGAGGGTGGTGGAAATGTCTAGGCGATGAAACCTTAGGAACAACTGACTTTTGCTTTAAGTTCTAATAGGAGACTCAAAAACATAGAACTTCCTTGGAAAAGCCCTTTTACCTTCCATTGCTAGGAAATAAGAATGTATGTAACAGTAGCAAGCAATGGCTGTGAAAGGTCATGGACCTTGGAGCGCTCTCAGAGCAAGCTTCCTAATCTCCCTTGAGGCTTAATTTTCTCATCTATGAAATGGGAAGCCCTGAGCCCGAAAGAGGGTGAAATAATATGTGCCAACGCCTGGCACTTGGTAAATGCTAGTTCTTTCTTTTTGCTTACTTAGAATATTTAGCAAAGGCTTTCCTTTTGGGCACCACAGACACCTCTGCTTTGTTCTCTTAAGCCTGATATGTTTAGATCTTTTGTTGACACCTGGTGAAGTTTGCCAAGTGTCTTGGGGTGGCCACCATGCTGAAATGCTTGTCCTTGGCAGATACCGTATTTTTATTTTCTCAGATCTCTTCTGGCAAGAGTTCTGCAGATATCCTCTAATTAGAGCCTGGAGGGTTTGGAGCTAGTTACATGGCTTCTCGTGCTGAAGGTAGCACTCTGTGTCCAGGAAGGACTTGCGGTTGCCTTTGCAAGAGGCCATTGACCACGCAGGGGACAGTGGTTGGCTTAGACTCACACGTGTATCCTGGTTCCCAAAGCAAATAGATTATCCTTGCCAGAAGAGATACATTTGGAATAAAATGTCATGGCTCATGTTTCCAGATATTACAGGCCCAGAAGTGACTGCAGTCAGATGCCCTGATGTTTTGTTTCTGCGGGTCTAAAGTGGGGCACCTCATAAAAGAACTTTTGTTAAACATTTTGGTGTATCCTCGTTTCCCAGCTCCAATCTTCCAGATCATTCTGAGGGGCTGACATGCCTTCTGGGGGCTGGAGAGGTGTGGCTTGCAGTCTCCACTTGCCCTAGCTGTCTTCTTTCCCCTGTTTTTTTCTTCCTTAGCCAGTGGCAGCCGCTTAGTACTTGGAACCGGTCACTTAGAGTGGCTCAGACTTCTTGGAGCCAATGTGCACGCTGGCAGCATCCACCAAGCACCTGGCCAGGGTTCTGGGGTGGGGTGGGACAGATGGGAGACGCCACACTGCCCAGGTGCCAGGAGAAAGGGCTTATACCCTAGGGACCTTGGGAACATTCCTGCCGAGCACCTGTGTTGGTCAGTTTGTTCTGATTGCCCCACAAAAGGGGCTAACTTGCTTTTTCCTATTTTCTTTCTCTGTGGCAAGACCTGGCTAGAGGCTTCTCTCAGAGCACGCTCAGGCACAGTGCAGAGCAGGGGAGCTGGAGAAGAGGGCTCATGGAGTGAATGGGTGAGGAACTCTGAGATTGCAGGGTGTTAACTCTTAGAACACCCAGATCCTACATAGCTGCAATTTAACAGAATGCTGACCCTGGTATTTTCAGATGAGCTGAAAGTAATTTTCAGATGAGCTGAAGTGCTAGAAAGTGGCCCAGGAGAACACTTGGGGCAAAGAGGCAACCAGCGTGGGGTTCGTTTTATGAGGCTGATAAGAGACCTGAGATGAATCAGATGGAGGCCGGGCACGTTTCCTATGCAGAACTCCAGCAGGCGGAGGGCCTTGGCTTTTGTGGGGTAGGTTCTTTGGGAGGGCGTGGGGTTGGATGAGGTACACCGGGGCAGAGGCCAGTAGCTGCCAGTCCTCAGTTGCAGTTCTGAAAGCACAGAGCATGCTTGCAGGAGGACAGCCAGCACTGTAATGATGAAGATGATTTTTTTTTTTTTTTTTTGCAGTTTTTGGCCAGGAATGGGTTTGAACCCTCCACCTCTGGTATATGGGACCAGCACCCTACTCCTTTAAGCCACAGGTGCCACCCGATGAAGATGATTTTTTCACACCCATCATGGCTGCTCTAATCACGGGCATGTGAGGTCACAGTTTGCTGCCTCCTGCCATTCATTCAGCCTTCCTAGCCTGGCGACTCTGCCTCAGTTTGCCTCCTTAGATGATGAATTCTCAATGCCAGCCAAAAGGAAGATGAACATTGCCCAGAAAGTCATCATTTTGCTCTTTTAAAACTTATTTTTCTTTCTCCGAGTACTGAATTAGTGTTGTAATTTGCTCTGATATCACCTAAATCAGTTATGATTAAAGCTTTTTCTTTTTTCTTTTCTTTCTTTCTTTTTTTTTAAACCAGGTTTGCTGCCTGGAGTTCACATATTAACAAAGATGAAAAAGATAGCGTCTGATTTATAATGTTCTGAATTGCTTAAGTCCTTCATTGGTAATTCTCAGCAGTATTTCATTCTGTTGTCAGGGTCTCAGTAATCCCCGTAAAAAACGGGGGAAGGATTTGTGAGACAGTCTCCATGAGCATTTAAGGTGATGGACAAGGAAAAATCAGGACGGTGTAAATTACTGCGTCTCTTTCTTCCCCACAGTTATTTTCACTGTGGTATTACTGTATTGGGTAAGTCCTCTGGGTCCCTTTAAGGTCAAGAAATCAGGAAATAAAAACCTTGTAGCATTTAACCTAATCAATACTGAGGGTTTTCAAGTAGATATCTGAGTTTTTGGCAGCCAATGCTGGATGGGCATGGGAAAAAGTAGTTTTTGATAGGTATTGAAGAAATTTCAGAAGCAGCTAGGTACGTGGTGCTTCTTTCCCTTGTGTTTGACTTGCCCCAGGCCAGTCCATGGAGGGGCAGGAATGTCCATTTGGATTCTTCGTCTTTGGGGGATATCTTTGCTCTTACTCTATTTTCCATCGATTTTTACGTTAGGGAGTTGAAAAATTAGTTAAAATGGAGCGAGCCAGCATAGAATGGGTTGAGACGTGAAGCCCATTGAAGACCTCGTTGGTGCTAAAAGAATTCAGGCTCCCATTTAAAAGGAGAACGGATTCCCAGACACTTGTCCAAACTGTGCCACTAGAATTCCAAGTGTGATCAGTGGGCTGTAGAGACCAGGGAATTCAAGGTGGATTCCTAGACACTTGTCCAAACTGTGCCACTAGAATTCCAAGTGTGATCAGTGGGCTGTAGAGACCAGGTGGGCATCTGGGAGACCTGGGGAGCAGCCGTCTTTGCTCCATACTCTGCCTGTGGCCGCCTTTCAGGAGCTTTGGGAATGGGAGCTTCAGGGCATTTATATAATCTGTGTTGTGAGAGAAAGGTAAAGGGAGTGACTGCTGTTACACTGGGGAGTTCTGATTGGTCTCATGACAAAATCTGGTTGTCTCAGTTTGCCTGCAGCAAAAAAGGAAGAAATGAGTGAAATCACCATCCTTACTCCTAATCCTTTTATTGCTTTGTTAAGTACAGGTGAATACCAACAAAGAGGTTGGCTATTCTGATCTCCATAGAGGGATGTTTGCCAGGGGTTGGTCCTTGCTCGGTGGTGATCTGGCCCAGACAGACACTTCTGCATTGCCTGCCTTTGGGTCATGATGTGTTGAGGAGATTTCTGTTCTGTTGACCACGAAGTCTGTCCCACCAGATGAAGGCATTCGCGATCCCAGGTTAAGTGGGAAACGATCCTGAGCTGGCTGAAGAGCTTGTCTCCGGGCAGGAGGAAAGTTAGAGATCAAGTCTTCTTGTGTGCCTGTGGTCATTATAACTAAAAGGTCCTTCAGCTGCCCAAACCACAGTAGGATGTAGGCCCCTCACAGTTCTCCCTCTGGTCACTTTCTAAGCAGCAGAAGCTCCGCTAGCACTTTTGGTCTTCGGCACCACCCGTGCACTAGGGCAGTGCCCCTTGTCACACGTAGGGAAGAGAGAGGTCAAATAATACAGTTGAGCCTCCATGGTTGACCACCTCCCTATACTGACCTAATTTCCGTTAAGTTGACCTAATTTTCATAGACTGGCCATGCACCACATGTGCGTATCAGTACAGTGGGCCTGGTTCCCTGTGGTGAACATCTCTGTGTGTTGATCAGTTGGTTACAGCCCCCTGGGTGGTTAACTTACAGAGGAGAGTATTTATTCTTGCCAGAGAATATTTATTTTGTTATGTTTCGTTCTCACCACCTGCAGTCAGGGAGGCCCATTAACACATAGTGTCCCGATTTTATAGGAAAGGTAACACCCAGGCCAGGAGATTTATGACTTGCCCAGATTCATTTTGGGATTTTGGACTCCCATGCCCAGCGGTCTCCATGATACAGCAGTGCCCCACAAGAGCCTCATGTTTTAGTCCTTTTCTGGTACCAGGAGACAGACAGACCTGGTACCTGGTACTGGTAACAGAGCCAGTGACTATGTAAGGGCCTGCCTTCGGTCTGAGCAGAGAAAGTTGCACCCTTAGCCTGAACAGGGACTTTTGGGTTTTTTCCACAAAATAATCTGCTCGGAGCACCTCTGTTGGGGCGGGCGCTATTCCAGTTGCTTTTGTCTCTGCTTGTTAATTTAATCCTCAGCAGTGGTAGGAGGCAGGTACTTATGTCTTTTTTCTTCAGCTGAGGAGTCTGAGGCTTGGTGAGTTGGAAAAAATTGGGCGGCACCTGTGTCTCAAAGGAGTGGGGCGCCGGCCGCATATGCTGAGGTGGTGGGTTCAAACCCAGCCCTGGCCAAAAACCGCAAAAAAAAAAAAAAATTGTCCTGGGCCACACACTCGGACTGTGGCAGTGCCCTGGGTCATCCAGCAAACACTGAGCACACATGGTGTGCGAGGTACCACGCCGGGCACCAGGGATACGGTGAACAGAACGAAGACAAACCCTGGTCGTTACAGAACTAAACCCAAGTGGAGGGAGACACAGGGTAAACAGCAAACAGGATGAAGAAGCAAATTACATAGCACATTAGAAAATGGTAAGAACCATTTAAAAGAAACGTCGATGGAGCCGGGTAGAGGCGATTGGGAGCGCTGCTAAGCCAGGCAGAGGGAAGAGGCTGGGACGGGGTGAGGGAGAGAGCCACACAAGTCCCTACGTGTGTCTGCCCTGATGTTCTCTTTTCAGAGAGAAAGGGAAGCCCGGGTGGGTAGGCGAGTAGGGACGAGGTGGCTGAGCTTGCCCACTGAGAGCACCCAAACCAGGGACCCTCTAGCCGCCTCGGAAAGCCTTAGCTTCACGTGGCTTCTGTTGCCCCTGCACGCCGCTGACTTTGTCCTCTTCACAAGTCTCCGTGGCCACTTTCTAGCATCTTTTGCAGCCTTTAACCTTCCGTGGCATTGACTCCTGGTGGTCCCACCCTAGCCCCGAAGCCGTCCCTATCGTTAGCAGTCCCGTGCCTCTTCTCCCCTCAGATAAACACACATCCCTCACCCCACCACCCCAGCGCCCTGAGTGGGGAATTAATGCTTTTTTTATTTGAAGAGACCTGCTGCTGTCATTTTTGATATCTTCTGTTTTTGTATGCGAGAACGCAGAGCACAATTAGAATACAGTTATATATCCTCATAGTTATTAAAGCTTGGATTAACATGACATAAAGTTTTGTCTGGGGAGTCTTTTGCTATGGCTCAGGGAGCATTTTTTGTGACAGTAATAGGCTACAGTTAATATACTTGAATGATACTAGAATCTGTGTTATAAGGCAGAACAAAAGGGGTTTATCTGAAGCTGAATTACAAAGGTGGAATTATCACTGCGAACGATCCACAGAGATCTGGGCTTAATTATTGTCGCTTGTGTCATTTCAGCATAATACGAGTAGTTACTGGAGCAGAGTAGAGGTGCGGGAGGGCCGGCTTGTCAATCTCCCAGCTGAATGCCTGGACTCTTGCCCCTCTGCTGAGGTCGTTTTGACCTACAGATTTGTAGAAATTGAGACCTATGGCCATCCATGCATATAGGGTGTTTCCAGAGTCTATGATGTTTCTGCCAAATATTTTTAATGACTCCCCTATCCCACCTTCAGCCCAGTCCCTGGCCCCACATCTGCCTTCCTGGCCCTATCGAACCATCCAGGAGGCTGATGAATGGGCTGGCGCACTGCATTTTCCTGCCCCATGCTGCCGCAGCCACCTCTCAGAACCTAATTGATTTGACAAGCAGAGGAGGCGAGCTAATGTGCTCTGTCAGCCATTTGGTCACATAGTCTGGCTGTGGCTAGCCCGGGTGTCTGGCTACAAATGCATGCACTCAGGTAACCCATTCCTCCATCTGCTTGCAGAGGACAAAGAACCTGGGAGGTGGGGGGTTGAGGCAAGGGCCAGAGTGAAGGGTGGGAACCAGACAACTCAGCACCTGAACAGGACAGCCAAAGACTTTTAGAAATGCTGTTTTATGGGGACCACAATTATCTTCTTATTATTGTGGGGGGTATTATCCGCCTACCAGGAGTACAATTACAACTTGTTTTGTTGGTGGTTAAATTTAGCTCTCATCCTCACCTGTGCTATTAACTAAGAGAGATGTGGCTCGGCGCCTGTGGCTCAGTGGGCTAAGGCGCCAGCCACGTACACCTGAGCTGGCAGGTTCAAATCCAGCCCGGGCCCGCCAAACAACAATGACGGCTGCAACCAAAAAAAAAAAAAATGGCCGGGCGTTGTGGCAGGTGCCTGTAGTCCCAGCTACTTGGGAGGTAGAGGCAAGAGACTCGCTTGAGCCCTGGAATTGGAGGTTGCTGTGAGCTGTGATGCCACGGCACTCTATCCAGGGTGACAGCTTGAGGCTCTGTCTCAAGAAAAAAAAAAAAGAGAGAGAGATGTAACCATGTCACAGTGTTTCCATTAGACTTTTTTTTTTTTTTTTTTCCATTTAGCGTCTCACTCCGTCGCCCAGGCTAGAGTGCCATGGCATCATCATAGCTCACTGCAAACTTAAACTCCTGAGCTAAAGCGATCCTCCTGCCTCAGCCTCCTGAGTAGCTGGGACTACAGGTGTACACCACCACACCTGGCTAATTTTTCTATTTTTTGCAGGGATAGAGTCTCTTGCTCAGGTTGGTCTTGAGCACCTGGCCTTAAGCAGTCCTCCTGCCTGGGTCTCCCAGAGTGCTGTGATTACAGGTGTGAGCCACTGTGCCTGGCTGGACTCTTTTTAATGTAAACTTTTCTGCCAAATTTATCTTTTGAGAGGTTATTGCAATGGTGCTTTTAGAAAAGTCACTCTGATTTGCGAAGCTTCTAATGTGAGGAAAGGGAGCAGGTCCTTGCCAGGTAGCTGTGGATGGCAGGAGTAAACCAGATATTCTACACAGTCTTATTCTTCAGCAGGGCCGGGAGGCTGTACTTCTTCAGGAACAGAGAAGTCCAGGAAGGCAAAGGATCTTGCTCAAGGTTATGCAGCTGGAAAGTCAAGAACTCAGGATTTGAGACCAAATATGGCATCCAAAGGCCATGTATTTTTTTTTTTCAGATTAATATGAGGGTACAAATAATTAGGTTACAATATGTGCATTTGTTAGGTAAAGTCCTGTTGTAGTGTCCTGCACCCAGGGGGTGTGCCATGTACCCTTACATTGTGCCCATTAGGGAGCACACCAATCCCCCTTCCTCTTTCCTCTCCCCTCCCCTCTTTCTTCCTCCCCCAAAGGAATATTTTTAATCTAGACCTACATTTTTACGATACCTTATCAGAGGTAATTTTGGGCCCTTATCCAAAAAGGAGATTCCTGGGCCCCACTCACCCCAGAACTTCTGAATCATGCTCTCTGGAGAAGCAGCCTGGAGCTGTGGATTTAGCAAGGTCACCTGGTGTGACTGATTCCTGACCATGCAGGTGGCTGGGAGCCACTGTCCGGACAGGCTGATGATAACTCCAGCCCAGGCATGTCCATTGAGGCCAGGGATGAGTTCAGGCACCTTGCAGCCCAAAGTAGCCTATATGCCAGGAGAGCTGGTCCTTGGTACCTTGTACCCCAATGGGCTGAAGTGACAGGCGGTGGAAGTGATGACCTGAAATTACATTAGAGCCAAAGGAGACAGATGAAGTTTTCTTCCCATCTCCTGTTTCATAAGTGAGAGAACTGATATCTAAAGTAAAAGAGTTCTGTGCCCAGGGACATGTGTTCTCGGCAAAGCTGGTCCCAACAGCTGGCATCCCCACTGCCCAGTAACACTAAATGTCCCTCACTCCTTGCCTTTGAATTGCTAAGATGACTTAAAGGAAGGGTTCGTTTTAATTAGAATAAACACAGTATTTTTCTTGCTGCAACAAGGCCTTCAAAGGGGAAAAGAAAAAAAAATCTCAATACCCCAATTATGCCAAAGCATTCCCAGTCCTATCCAGGAGTAATTAAAAAATACAGCTGACGCTTGTTCTCTCACTTGTTTTTAAATGAATAGCTAAGTATCTGTCAAGATGATGAGTGCCTAGGCTGCTGACGGCCTTGCGATCTCAATTTGCTCCCAGGAACTGCCGTGATGAGGATGGGAAGCTGTTGTTTTGAACTGGGAGGCATCTGGCCACCCAGGGCGGGCGCGGTTTGTGGTTGGTGAGCCTTTCCACCCACCCCTGGGACCAAGGTGTGGGGTGGATGGCCAGACGCGGTGTCTGCACAGTTGTCTTAGCAAATTCAAGGGCTTAGGTGTCTGCAGCGACTTTCCTCTTTCCCACGGCGGAGAAGTGGGTTCTTGCATGCTGCACTGAGAACTCAGCTTCTCCGCAGCACATGGCGTGTTAGGGGTTTGAGCATCTTTTTGCATAGGATTAGCTGGCTTTGTTGGGGGAAATCCTCCAGTCGCAAGTCACTTTTTAATTAGTTCCTGCAACCTTCAATTTCTAATGGCTGCCACCAGGTGAACTGGTAAGTTGTTGTGCCTAGGGACACCATCTATTTGGTGACAATCAGGGGTTTTTCCTCAGTGGCTAAGGGCAAGTATGTATACATTCTCTTCCCCTCATCCCTCTCACACATGTTTTTCTTAAGACAAAATCAAGGGCACAGTTGAAGAAATAATTATAAGTCTTATTGTAGCATTTGGAATCCTTAATATTTACCCATAATTTATGGCATATTTTAATGTACATGGTGTTCTAGTTATCTATTGACGCCTAACAAACCACTTGAAAACTTGTTGGCTTAACACAACAACAATCATTATATCTTGCAGTTTCTGTGGATCAGGAATTTGGGAAGCGCTCAGTTGGGTGGTTCTGGCTGGGAGAGTCTATGGGGTTGTAGTCTTTTGGTGTGTCTGGAGCTGGTGCAGTACAGGGCTGATTAAGCATTTCTCTCCCTCTTCTTATGATCGCAGGACTTTTCCACATGGTCTGCCTGTGAGAGATGGTTTGAGCTTCCTCACATAATGGCTGCCTTGGGGCTGTCAAATTTCTTGTGTTACATACAGTAGCTTATGGCTTGAGCACAGATGCTCCAGCGAACAGGGCATTTTTTTTGACCTCACCTCAAAAGTCACAGAACACAAGTGAGTCCCAAACTCAGCCACAAGGAAGGGAAGGGACGTGGACCCCAGCTCTGGATTGGAAGTGTACTAAGGTCACATCGTAGGCGGCATGTGGGATTGGAGGTGTTGTGGCCGTCTGTGGAAAATACAGTTTGCCACTCATGGTCACCTTCAAACACACGTAGGAGGGTAGAAGGGGTTATTACCACAATTTTACAAACTAGAAAAGCAAAGTCAGAGAGGTAAAGTCATTTACCTGGGTTTGCATGGTTACTAAGTTGACATTTGAACTCAGATCTTCAGCTGCCAAACCCTCCAGGTTGCCTGAAGGATTGGGGAAAAGGGGAAAGAAGACTGAACCAGGTAGCTCATCCAGGTGACATTCGGGGACACACAGGACTTGGTGGCGCTGCACCCTGATTTCTTTTCAGCACCAGGAGGGGACCTGCATGTTTTTTTTTTCTTCCATAGACTCTTGGGTACAGGGAGAGGAGATGGGAGGGGTGGGCAAGGAGCAGAGGTGCGTTCTGGAGGATGAGAATGGGCAGGTGCCCTCTTGGTGGTGCAGCCAGTGTTTGACAGCCACGGTCAGGGGAGTAAGGGCCACCTGGGTCTTCAGGGTGTGAGTGATGACCAGGCTTTATGCAGAGTGCCGTCTTGTCAGTTCTGAAGCTGAGGACACTCAATTAAAAACAAGCTCAGCTGTGGCCTTTATGGAAGAAGACCACCCAATACCCTTAATAATAATAGCGGCAGCAGCAAACGCCGGTACTTTCTGGGTATTTCCATGTCATAAGTGCTCGGTAATCTCCTTTCATTCCCCTTTAAGGAACTTTCTATTAACTGGAGCTCAGAGAGTCAAGAACTTGCTCCGTGGCTGGCCCAAGGTCACTCTGTGTGGTTCCTGAGCATGAGATGTGAAGCCAAGTCTCTGTGACCCTGGGTCCAAGCCCTTGACCACTCTGCTGATGTCCAAACCCAGCCACTGTGAGACTTTAGAGGGAGGGCCGGCCTGCGGATATCTGGGGGCATGTTTGCTGTGTCCAGTTGAGCCCCTATCCCAGACTTGTCGAAAAGAAGTGTGTCTTATGTGTTTACTGTCTCGTGCACTCGGCCAGCTCTTATTTTACCTACTAGTTTAGACTGAGGGAGGAGCTTACGCCAACTAGGAGCTCACTGTCTATCCCCCCAGCCTGGGCCAGCACTGGGGAGGGGGACGCAGCCCCCAGAGGCGGCCCCCTGGCACAGAGCATTGTAAGATCCATCTTTCCAAGTCATCTCTATCTCTCCATGTGTCAAACGGATTCGGGCCGTGCTGGAAAGGTTCTTCGGATGACTCAGTGAGCAGCGCAGGTGTATGCTGATTCATCTCGCCGCACTGCTGTCAGGGCAAGTCCAAGCTTGGCCTTGAGCCCCGAGGTGGACCTAGAATGGCCACTGCTCCTGGAGATTTTATTCACAGACCTTTCAAGAAAGCCTGCCCTTATAGGCACGGTCATCTCATGTCTTGGGTTTCTCAGGGAGATTTAGATTTTCTGTGTCAGATGATAACATTTAAGATAACTCCGGTCACCACACAGCCCTGCAGGGCAACCATTTATTACAGGTCTATTTCAATTTTAGAACTTGCAGTAGAGACAATCAGCAAGTTTAGGCCCTCAGATCTTCCCTCCAGGTTGTATGGCCAGTTTCTAGGAGGGTCCTGGCTGCTGGCAGGTGCAGAGAACAAGGCACAGAGGGGCTTGCTGTGGCACTGGAGCCCTCCCAGAGCCCTCTAGGAAGGGGACCCCTGGGGAGAAACAGTGAGTGGGCAACCCAGAGGAAAGGACAAGTTGACATTTACGGACTAGTCTTTGTGCACCAGGCATTCACACTTCACTCCTGATTCTTTACCACATTTTGGTGAGATGAGTATTATTTTTATTGTTTTACAGGCTGCATGGTGCAGAGATTAATAATGTGGGCTCTGAGGCCCACTATTTGGTTTATTTACTTATTTATTTTGAGACAGAGTCTTGCTCTGTCAGGTAGGCGAGAGTGCTGCGGCATCATCCTATCTCGCAACAACCTCAGACTCTTGGGTTCAAGTGATTTTCCTGCCTCAGCCTCTCGAGGAGCTGGGACTACAGGTGCAAGGCACCACACCCATCTACTTTTTCTACTTTTTGTAGAGACAGGTCTTGCTTTGCTCAGGCTGGTCTGGAACTCCTGACCTCAAGCCTCCTGCCTCAGCTTCCCAGAGTGCTAGGAGTACAGGCGTCAGCCATCTCACCCTGCCCACTGTTGGATTTAAGCTCTGATCCTCATAAGTAGGATGAGTTTAGGCAAATTGCTCAGCCCTCTGGACCTCAGTTTCCTTACTTATAAATGGAGAGGACAATAAAGTACCTCCTTTGAAGGTGTAATGTGAGAATTGAACCAGAAAACTTTGCCAAATGGCTAGCGCTGTGTCAAATGTGCAGTAATTGTGTAATAAGAATTGGCTGCTAAATAGCCAGGTGTTGTGGTGGGCACCCATAGTCCCAGCTCCTCGGGAGGCTGAGGCAGGAGAATCGCTTAAGCCCAAGAGGTAGAGGTTGCTGTGAGCTGTGATGCCATAGCACTCTCCTGAGGGCAACATAGTGAAACTCTGTCTCCCCTCCCCCCAAAGCTGCTATTATTATTGCTGTTGTTATGAACCATCTAAGGGATAGGGACAGAGAGTGAAGGAGTTCTGCTATATATTAAAAAGTCACCAGTCATTCTTCTGCCATCCAGAAAAGTTTAGGCTTGAAGCTTAGGCCTTCTAGCACCTAATACTGGGTCACTGCTGTGGCTGAGGGATTCTGATAAGCCGGTGTGTGCTTAGGCACTCAGGGATACTTGAATGGTGAGCTGGCCACATCCCCTTCCCCAGGGCCATTATGTTCTGGGCTCCATTCTGACCTTCCAGCCCCCTCTTGATTGCCCTGATGGGGCCTGGGGATCAGATACACAGCTGGTAGATGGGGCCTGGGCTCCTGCTTGCTCACTAAACCCTGAGCCTCTGTTTATGACTAATTGCTTTGTTTGTTCTGTATGAGACACTTAATTTTTTTTTTCAGTGATTTACTCCTCTTTGTAATTAGGTGTAGTGATTAGAATCTTGTTCCTATTACAATGGAGTTTTCCTTTTAATTCATGCACATTCACCAGGCCTGTCTCCGTCTGTTCCATGGATTGTCCCCAATTGGCTTTTCCCAAGCTGTCATATAAATCACAGTTCAGGGGTGGCTCAGAGACTGACGTGAGTCCGAGGAATCAAAGAAAGCTGACTGAGAGTTTTGTTATATCCAGTTACTCAATTGTGATACATACTTTGGGATGAAGTCTCAATAAATCAGGGTGCGAGGAGTTGGGAAATTAATAAGTGATCTTTACTGCATCTGGGCCATGGAATTCATTTTTTTATTAAAAAAATTATTATACACACGTATACGTTCTACTAGGAAAAGGCATGAAAAATAAACACCAAAATGTTAACAATGGTGGTTTGTAGTTTCTTCTTTTTGCTCATGGGCAGTTTTCTGCCACATACATACAATGCATGTGTTAAAAAATAAAATGTTTTGCAAGCCATCCTTTATAAGAGATTAGGCACGGTACATTTGTCAGCTAGGCCAAGGTCACTCCACATCTGCAGAAGAGTCCAGGTCTTTAAAGTCCTAGAGCCATCGCTCAGTCCCCAGAGCTGCCCTTCATCTCTCAGTCGAAACGTGGACATGGAGCCCATGGGCTGGGGTAGGGGGGCAAAGAAGGTGTAAGATGCGGTTCCTATTGAGCGGTACTTGTGGTCTAGGGAGAAGTTTTGATTGGAACTTTCTCTTTCCCTGCCCATGGCTCTGACCTCTGGGATTCCCCAGACTTGTGTTTCTCCTTCAGGGCCCCGTCTCTGTGGTGATCTTATAAAGGTGTTGAGCCAGGGGTATTGCGCTCCCAGGCCTCCACTCCCTACACCAGCACCCCCACTGTGATCGCTCTTCAGTTTCCTTGTTGAGACCTCTCAGGTCTGTGTACCCAACCTTCCAGGCCTTTCGAGACAGCTCCCGGAGCCATTCCCCTGGAATCCCCTTGTGGAATTTTTTATGGTCTTTCCTCTTTTCCCACCATGGAAGTTGAACATAGGCAGGACTGAGGGGTGTGTGCCTGTGGGGAACAGAGACAGGAGGTGCGAAGGCAGGATCAGCAGCTTGCCATGGGCCTGGAGTGCTTGGATGTGTCCCTGTGGGCAATCGGAGACATGGCCAGATGGCATGGTCCTTCAGGGAAAGTCACCAGGCCGCCCTGAGTGGGATCAATAGCAGTTAGTTATCTCATGACCAGGAAGGAGGTCATCTTGTGTTAGATCCCGACTTATGGTGACAAGGTCCTGAAATGGAGAGAAATGTTGAGCAGGTTGGGGAGGGGGCAGATCCTGTCAAAGGAAGAAAGTAGCTTGGAGGAGGGCAGGGATGGTGAGGGTGGAAAGCTTGCAGTCGATGGTTACGAGTGGAAATGTTGTCTGGGGGAAGGTATGTAGGTCAGTGTAAGATGTGCTGGAGTTGGAGGTCCCAGAATACCCACCTGGCAGGAAACCAGTGGCAGAGAGCAAGGCTGGCCCTGTGCATGGGAGGAGGGCACAGAGACGTCGTGGATGGGGAAGCCTCCTCACTGAATAGAGTGGAGAGCCCAAATGTGAGGGTGGGGTGGCTGATCAGGTAAGGTGGATAATGACCTAGTTGTATGATGTGGGGAGCAAGAATGGGGAGTCAATGCCGGTACGGAGAGGGGAACAGAGCCCCTGGCACCTAGAAACCCCCGGAGTAAGACCAATAGTCTCCCTCTGTTGCCCACATTAGAGTGCTGTGACATCACAGCTCAAAGCCGGATGGAAGGCTAGGGGTTGGGATGCCTGGCAAGTTTTCCTTGTTGAGTTTTCTTATTTACCAAGAAAGGAGGGTAGGGCTTTCCAGACTTACCTGAACAAGTTAACAAGGCAAACTGTCATACATAAGAGTTCCTTGCTTTTGAAAAGAATGCCTCATCAGAGCTGCTCTCGTACCCAGGGGTACGTACTATTTTACCCAGGGAGTTAAAATCTAGAGAGAATGAGATTTCAGGTAAAGGTTCTGTCCATGTGTATTTGGTAGGGTTGGGTGGCATCTTGGTTTGGGATGCGGGGGGTTTCATATCTATTCAAGAGTTAGTGTGTAAGTCAGGGTGGAATTGGAGGGGCAAGGTGAAAAGCGTGTGGGAAATGAAAGCCATTTCTCTGAAATTCTGCGGCTGTAGATTTCTTTCTCTGGCACCAAAGAAAAACTTTAATGAGTTTTCCTTTGCAGGTAAAGCAGAGTTTTTATTCTGTAGCTGAGACTTTTCTAAATAAAGCGGCCTTCCTTTTTACCCTGCTCCCGGGGTCTCATCCCCCTTCCTGAGGGCCCCCCCCCACCAGCTTCTCCTTAGAATAGACTTTCATGCATGAGGAAGCATCATAATGTAATACTCCTCTTATCTCCTCACGTACCTAGCAAGCGTTTACAAAAGGACAGTGGGCAAGCCTGAGATATCTCCAAGGCAAGCAGGGGTTGGACGATTTCTTTTGAGACATCCTCACCTGGGGCTGTCCAGGGCAAGACCCTGACAGGGCAATTAGCCACAATCCCAGCTTAGTACTACGGTGCTTTCTCTTTGAAAGGCACGGACTCATCTTCCTTTACATTTGCAAGGTCCTCCCTCTGCTCTGGTAAACGGTGGGAGGCGGGGTGTCTTCAGGACGCAGGGAAAACCTGTGGGGTTATTATGGCTCATTTGGTAGATGATAGGGCTCTGTAATTTTCCGTTGTGTATTTGTGTGTGCAGGGATGTGATAAAGATGGCTCGGAGCCTCTTTCATTTTCCAGATGTCTCACCAGTGGATAAACATCGCTTCTCTCTTTGGCTGTGAGTCCGGGCTCTCTGGTTTGCGCCTAATGCTGCGTTCCCTGGGAGTGTCAGCAGCCACCTCCCCGGACCCGAGAGCAGCCATTTTGCATTGGGAGGGTGTCCCTGGCCTTCCGGGGGATGGGGGGAGAGAGGGCTGTGATCGGAGGAGCTCTGCCTTGTTGTCCAGAGCCGTTGGAACATCTGGATGCGTTTCACTTGTTTGATTAGAGTGGAGCAAAACTGGAGCTTGTTTTTCGTGCCTGTTGAGGGGGAAACCTTCCTGTAGCCTGCTCATGGACAGGTTATGGGGACAGGGAGGGTCAGACCAGACGTGCTGGGAGGGGAAGGTCTTGAATCTCGTGAAGGCAGATTTCTGACAGCTGAGGCAAAAATGCGCGGGTGTGGTGTGTGTGTTGTGGTCAGGGCAGCTCTGTCTGGAGGGTTATTTTCAAGCCAGTGCTGGCCCAGCCCAGACTCACAGACCCCCCTGCTGCTTAGTCAACGCATCTTAAGGATGCTAATTTTGTTGTACATTAATTGAGATGGTGAATGTTTTCCTAGCATTGAATCCATAACGTATTTGGTATTAGGCTGTGGAAAATCCTTTCTCTCACGTTTATTTTACCTCCAAGACTCTCGATGAGGTATTTGGTTTTTCTTGGTGTCTCTTGTCTGTCTCCCCGTCTGTCTCTGTTTCTCTATGTCCCTTCCCCTCCCAGCCCCTATGGTACCTAGAAGCTTTAAGACCAAGGCTTTTTCCTACAGATGCAACGTGCCCTCTTCAAAGAGGGCGTCTGTGTACTTACCCCAAAGATCCTGCTTTTGCTGTGAGCGTTTTCAAAGCTTTCACTGTGAACTCATATTCAGACTCTGGCATTTTCTTCTGAATATCCTCACTGGTGATAAATCTTTGGCCTTTGAAAGTGGATGTGATTTTTGGAAACCATCACCAGCCTTAGCTCCAAATGACTTGTGGCCAAGATTGATTATGCTGTTTTTGGACCAAAATGTGGTAGGACTATGAAATAATAAGACCAGTTGTCTTGCACGACTTGGGAACTGACTAGGAAGGAATTCCCTCACCCCCCCCCAAAAAAAAATGTCAAAAAAAAAAATATTCCAAGTCTCAATGAATACCTTCCCTGGTGCCTTCTTTGAAGGGGGTAATGACCGTATAATGTTTATCCTGGTGTGTCTGGTTATCAACCAATAAGACAGAGGTTGTACTTTATTTAATCCTTGCCGTACATTAGACCAAGCCAGCTGATGCTAGATGGAGGGTAGAGGCCCATGAGTTTGTGAAAACCTAACACAATACACAGCAACATCAGAAGGTACACTTTTTTCTTTGAGACAGAGTCTCACTCTGTTGCCCTCGGTCGAGTGCTGTGACATCACAGCTCAAAGTAATCTCAAACTCTTGGGCTGCAGTGATCCTCTTACCTCAGCCTCCTAAGTAGCTGGGACTAGAGGTGCCCACCACAATGCCTGTCTAGATTTTGTTTTTAGTAGAGACGGGGTCTCGCTCTTGCTAAGTCTGATCTCGAACTCCTGAGCTCAGGCGACCTACCTGCCTTGGCCTCCCAGAATGCTAGGATTACAGGCGTGAGCCACCACATTTTCAAAGCTCCTGCTTCAGGTCAGCAGCGGCTAGACTTGGCCTGTAGGGGCCAAGACAGAGAGGAAAGCCACCCTGAGTGGCTCATCACCTGTTCCCTCCCCTGCTCTGGGTGGGCCATTCTGCATTGACTTGAGCTGGCAGACCCCCCCCCCCCCATGCCATACACTGTGACGAATTACCCCCTTCATCTGCTGCCCGGGCCCAGCATGGCTTCCCAGACTTCACGCCACCCTGCAGTGCTCAGAATTTGAGGTTTCTACACTGACAGCCCTTTCTTCCTTGTCCTGCCCACAGGAAAACCAAACCATTTTCTACATGAATGACTAACAAAGTGAAGACTCAAATGACAGAAGCCTTAAATCTCATTTTAAAGTGATAAATACAAAATCCATCTGAGGGCTAACGCTTAGGGCACACGATAGAGCTTGCAAAGCTTGATGCTGGCTGTGAAGAAGTATGGGAGTGTTGGTTTTAGGGAGAGAAGAAAAGCCACACCCCAGGACATAAGCCCCTCTTTGGAAGGCCTTTCCCCGAAACCTGTAGTTTGTCCCAGAAAGTGGTGTTTGAGTTCTAAATGCCATCAGATGTGTGGGATTGACGTGACCCAGGAAAAGGAGTGCAGCTCCCTGCACAGAGACATGGTAATGAGCCCAGAAGGCCTGGCGAGGACCATGGAGAGGCAGCCGGTGTGCCCCGAGAGGAGGCCACACCTGGCTGACTGAAGTGCTGAAAAAGCCAGGTTCTTGTAGATACAGCTGTCATCAGAGGCCACAGGGCTGTCCCCCAGACTCATCCATTAGCACAGAGTCCTAAAGTCCTACCTACAGTGTAGTCTTCAATGGAAAACGGATCTTGGGGGTCCAGGTGAGTCTGCCCCTGAGTTAGGTCTGCGTAAGTCATTGCAGAAATCCAGGGCTCCCCAGGCAGCCCTGCCTCCATCGTCCCAGTCTGAGAGATGGGGCAAAGTGCCGCTTCTCAAGGGCACTGAGGATTAATGAGCTGACATTTGAAGACTGCTTGGGAGATGAATTGGAAGCGCGAAATATTACTATTTCATGTGGAAGTCTGAAAATATCCTTGCCAAAGCGTTCTGATAAATAACTGAAGCGGGCTAGCAAGGGGGAAATTTCAGATGTCTAAAGAGTGTTTTTCTTAAATATTTTTCTCTCAAGTGGAGAGGAGCCGTGACAGAAAGAGTTTGGAAGCCCCTTCATTGCCCCCACCCACCCACACACACACACTATCTGGTCCACAACGGGAAGAATAGCAAGTCACAGGATTAGAGGTTGGGCAGCCCGCATGGGCCTCTGCAGCAGCTCAGAGCAAGGCATTGCCAAGCCAGTGAAATCCCCCAGCGTGGATGCGGTTTGTCCCCACTGTGCAACACCTTCCCCAGGCCTTCTCTGCTTTTTTAAACTTTCCCATCCTTCAAGACCTGCTTCAGTCTTAAAGACTTTTGGCCAAGTGATGACTGCTCCGTTTCTCTGACTGCAGCACCTCACGGTGTCACAGTTCCTGTTCTTTGTATGAGACGCCTGTTTCCACGTGGCTCTTCAACCTGGGCATAGGAGGCAGAGAGGGTGTATTTGTGACAGGTGCTGGGCCTGCCACGTATTTGTTGATTTTCGATTTGCTCTTAATTGGGCTGTTGTCACACCACTGCTCTGTCCCACGAGAGTTCCCTGTCTTCTCCTTCCTCCGTCTCAGTCCTGTGGGACTTGCAGCCTCCTGGGTGGTTGGGTTTCTGCAGGCCTCTCCGGGGCTGGTGTGGATGGCCCTGGTCCCTGGGGTCCTCTTGGTGAGGTGGAATGTTGGGAGTGGTGCTCCATTCCCCAGAAGGCCCTCTCATTTCTTCCTACCCTGATATTTCATAGCAAGATGCTAATAAGCTGCACTCCCCAAAACCCTTGTTTTCTGTTTTTTTCTTGTGTGCATGTGTGTGTGTGTGAGAGAGAGAGGGACAGGGTCTCACTCTTGTCTCCTGGGCTAGAATATTATGGTGTCATGGTAGCTTACAACCTCAAACTCCTGGGCTCCAGCCAGCCTCCTGCCTCAGTCTCTCAAATAACTGGGACACCATAGGCACCCACCAGGATTCCTTGCTAATTGTTTTATTATTTGTAGGGTTAGGGTCTCGTGCTTATAGGGTTAGAGACTCAGACTGGTCTCTAACTCCTGGCCTGAAGTGATCTTTCCATCTTGGCCTCCCAGAGTGCTAGGATTATAGGCACGCACCACCGTGCCTGGCCGCCTTCTCCATTTTAAAAGACACGTAAGTTCTAAAGGCTACAAGAGATGGCTGGAGCAGGTGCGTGCTTCTGGAAGCACCTTTTTAAAAAACAGGTTTGTGGCACATTTTGTGTTTCTCTAGCGTAAGCCATCTGCAGGTGAACCGGACTAGAGGCCGGCATTTGAAGCCCTGCAGTTGGCTTTTGTATCCTGCCTGCCCCTTTCTCCACGTCCCTCTCCTGGAG